>CM048918.1:11128238-11380738 GCA_026686955.1 Epinephelus cyanopodus | reverse complement strand
CACCTATTAAGCAATTCTCATATTTTATATCACACTGTCCTAACTTAATACTGACAATACTTTAAGCTCAATGCAACATACAAGAAACCATTTAAGGATGCATATTTTTCATGCTGCCACACAAAGCATGTGCAGGAAAATGCTGAAAAGCAGAAACTTTAAAGAGTGAAGCTCTGACCTGAAGGCTGTTGAGTCAAATCCCTGGACCGGTCTGAAAATTCTGCATAGGGACTGAAAGAAAAATGTCTCTCCATTCTTCAAAGTCCCTGCGGAAGTGGTTCATTGAAGTTCGTAACTGCTTTAGTTGAGTTTTTTGTTGGGAAGCTGTAAAAAACAATGTGTTTGTGCGGGATGCAATCCCTGGTTGAATAAAAACACTTCCATCAATACACTAGTTTTTTTCTTTGTTTTAGAGACCAGGAGCCACAGCTCATTTAGATTCTGTTAACACCATTATTCCCTCCTGTCAGAGAGCTCTGTTATAGCTGGAAATTAAATGTGGAGTCTATCCAGTGGAACTTTGTAGTAAATTATTCATATGGTTTTGCTTCTCCGTGCGTCTGCACAGGTGTTAAAACTCTAAACAAAATGTCTGTATGAGCACTGTGCAGAATACCTTATGAGATCCAACAGACTGCAAAACAGGAGACGTGCAGGTAGAAAACAGTCGTGTTGTTCAGAATGCTTGACTTTGATAAAAAAAAAAGACTAAAAATAAAATGTTGTGCATCATCAGTGTAGAAGAGAAGGGTTTTTTTTTTATCACATATGTCTTGGTCTGATCGTCACCTTTGTGCTGCTAGTATCTGCCTCAACAATGACAAGAACGTTTTTAGGCACTCTACATGGAATTTTTGAGTTTTGTCATCCAAACAAACAAACAAACAAAAAAAGATGACTCATCCTGCACTCGGGAGCAAATCCTAATTTTGTGCCCAATGAAATACTCTCAAATTGTTCTGTCAATCTCCCATGTCTATAAATTCTGCCATTTACAGACCGCTGTACAGGACCTATGAGCTAGCTAGCAGTTATGGATTGGTGCCACTCACCAATTATTATTGCTAATAACACTCTCCCAACCCACAGTGGTGGGACGGCATTGTTGCGGAAGCCAAATGCCCACCTTCCCAATTCCCCACAGGTCACCCCCATTAACACCATGAGCTCTGTCAGCACTGTAGCCTTGTTAACGCTGTTAACATTGTTAGCATAGCTAGCTGCTGCAATTTTAAATTAGTCTCCTTCATTGTACCATTGCTTGTGACATCAAATTGTCCTTCCAATGGTCCTTCCCTGGTTTTCTGTTTTTACAGGAAAGCATGGAAATATGCAGCATTAAACAGCACTCTGCTAGCTGTTTCATGGGAACTTAAAAGAGTTAATGAGGCAAATATGTCCAGCCACTTCATGCAGCCTGTTGGTACAATACCATGGCATCATGGATGTCATGTTTTCTTTGTTTGTATGTTTTGTGGGAATGCCTGTGATCCCAACCAGGGTCCTATAATATAGGTTGTCTGCCGGTACAGAGTCTGAACCAATACCTATACCTATATGTTGATTAAATAAATATTTACTGTAAGCCAATGCTTATTTATGAAAGTATGTCCAGAGTGGAACAGGGCATCTCTAATGTCTTGTGTTTGTCTTTCACTTAAGCAAAACTTCCTACTTTTAATTAAATACTCGACACTCGAAGTACAATGAATCTGTGTTCCTGTTCCATGATTACTGTACTACTGGCAGATACCCAAAGCCAGTTATGCAGTAATGGTATTAAAACTCTCTATCAATATCTGAGTGAGTTAAGTGCAAAAGCATCAGACTGTAGCAGAGTTGACTGATATCAATAATTTCCAGTGTTGTTGTGTTTGTACACATATATATACGATACACACTTGTTGGAGTGATAAGGAAAGCAGCAACTTTTTGTAAGTCCAAAGTTTTGGATGAGGCTGAGGTGGAGCTGGTTCACATAGATATTCGGAACAGCTGCTGGGGTGAATCTAGTTGTAAAACTGAGGTCTCTTATTGATTTCACTTCAGTCAAGGAGAACAGAAAAACAGTGTATGGACAGGGTGAGTCAAGAGACAAGTGAGACAAGAATTCAACAACAGAAACAATCAATGCTAAGGTGGTTTATGTGCCCCTGTTGTTTTGTAGGCAGCTTGTGTAAGAGCTGAGGAACTGTAGCTGTTTGAGCTGTTAAAACATTCATTTGTAAAGGAAAAAACAAAGACCTGAATTATAACCCTTTGATTAGTGACAACAGGCTGGGCAGATAATCAGTCAATCCCCCAACCTGTTAAATTATGCCTGGTACACACTACATGATATCAGCCCGATTCTAGCCCAATGCAGCAACGTATGGTGTCGGCATGGATCATGAACCACAATGAGAGTCATACAAGATAAGCCATAGTTTCATCTCATGTAGTGTGTCATAGTTAACAACAATCGACACCAAGTCTGGGACGCCTCACAGCATCCTGACAGAAAGTCTTGCATGTTTGATTTTCTTTTTGTCGTTCACGACTGCTCCTGTCGCAGCCGTCACTTTGACCGATAGGATACCTTATGAGATCCAACAGAACATATTTTAACTTTTTACCGCTCCAGTTTGCCTTGAAAAAGTAAATGCATCGCGCTGTCATTTCAAACTCAACACTTCCTGTATCTGTTTCAAATTAAAAGCCCCCTATAACTTTTGTTGAGAGAATCCCTTCATTTTCTAAAAAGGCTTCCATTGTGAAACATTTGCAGGAACTTCTTGTGGAGGATTCAGTGACTTTCATGTTTGCATACTGTACTTCAAATGTAGCTCCTGCCATCTGGTGGCAGATTATACGTTACTACAACATTTCGGCTGGCACATGAACAGACACAGTGACTGAAATACTAGTAAAAGTAATAAAAAAAAAGGACAAGAATAACCCGATGACATCACACACGTTGTAAAAGACGACCGGGGATGATTGGTGTGGACCATTGTGTAGTGTGTCATGTCTGTCAGCCAAGTCACAGCACAATTTTATGACTCCACAATTGTGTAATGTGACATAGTGACTGTTGGAATGGACAGAAGTGTCGTGTAGTGTGTACCATGAATTACTTTACCTGTCTCTCATGTAGGTCAGAACAGGCAGGTACTGGAGTTTCTATTACAGACCACATACTGTCATTTCCCGATGGTTAAAATGCCACCAGGGTTTAGCAGCATTTTTCCCAGACCCCACAAGAGATATCTGCTGAATTTATAGGACGAGCAGAATACCGTCACTTCCAAGCAGGCCACAGAGAACTTGGATGAGCAATACACAGCCCAGAGTTTTGCCAGTTTATGTCTCATCTTTAAAGAGCTATAAAAGGTGGATGCCTACAATTGCTGGCCAAGAGAGAGATGTGTTCAAGGACAGCAATGAGAAGTAAGAGAACAAATTCAGCCTGAGAAGCCAGTCCTGCAAGGATGTGGCCACAGGAGAGGAGTGGGTCCCTGTAGAGGAGAGACTGATGAGATGGTCACTGGGAGCCACAAAGAGATGGACAGGGCACTCAGTGAGCAGGAGGAAGCAGAGAGGGAGGAGATGCAATGTTAGGCAAGCCAGAACCAAGAGGAGGCCCCTGTTGACACTGGACTGGTAGATTCAGGGCCGCCCCTCCCTAAACGCTGTGCGTAGGGCCTCATCTTCCATGGGGGGCCACACTTTGCACGAGGGGACACATTTGCGCATATGCGCAATGGATGCGCACATGCGCTACCGTGAAGCGCGCGTAGAATCAGCTCGAGGAAGGAGAGAAGAGACCTGACCGCCCATGCGTCGCTGCAATGATTGACAGCACTCGACATCTGAACAATCAGAGGTGTGCGCCGGCAGGCACTTGCAGAGCTGCAGCAGGTGAAGAGTTGTCGACATGTCATCCATAAGAGCCTCAGGAGTATGCGCCGGGACGGAAGACCGGGCGGGTTCCACGAAGGGGGAGACCCGAGCCTCGGGGGGTATATGCGGGGCTGGGAGGGTGGATGCTCCCAGAGAGGGGAGAGGGAGAAATATAGCTAAATAAGATGAAAATAGAAAAAAATGTCTCTGTATTTTATTTCTGTTTTCAGTGTTTAATTAAGGTGGGAGAGGCGGAGGGCTGAGGGAG
The DNA here is from genome assembly GCA_026686955.1 of Epinephelus cyanopodus. Lineage (NCBI taxonomy): Eukaryota > Metazoa > Chordata > Actinopteri > Perciformes > Serranidae > Epinephelus > Epinephelus cyanopodus. The sequence goes on along the minus strand of CM048918.1, from coordinate 11,376,588 downwards.
ATCGGACGCCTCCAGAGAGGGGAGAGGGAGAAATATAACAAAATAAGATTAAATAGGAAAAACCTGTCTCCCTCTTTTATTTTATTTTCAATGTTTAATCAAGGGTGGGGGATTGAGGTGCTGGAAGTTACTTTCTTTTGCTAAGTAATTGATGGCTATTTGTGACTCAAATTTGTTTATTTATTTATTTCAGTTTCAAGTTATTTTTATATAATATTTATTTATTTATTTCAGGTTGAATTATTTTATTTTATTTGACTCATAAAGCCAAACTACTGTATCTACAGTTCATTTGTTATTGCCAATAAAGATTGTCAAGTTAAATGGCAAGTTGTTATACGGTCATTTTGTACCTATGATACATTTGGGATGGGGGCCTCCAAATAAAATTTCGCTTAGGGCCCCACTTTGGTCAGGGGCAGCCCTGGGTAGATTACTATCTGTTTAAGGTCCTGGAGATCAGCGGCCAGATGCAGAAGAGGGATAAGACCAGAGAGCAGAGAAAGAGACTGATCCGCCCCTCCATCATGGATCCCCAGACAGTAATAGAGTTGCTGCAGCTCTTGCTGAAGCTCCACATCCCTCTACAGGACCTCATTAGTATGCTGCTCACAGAGGAGCTCAGGAAGCTCTGCCACAAACCCCAAGCCCCTCAGCTCACTAAATAACCGGCCAGACCCCAAAGATCAGGTACTATAGCCGCAGACTGCCGCCGAGGAGCAAGGGGGAAAAGGATCAAGGTGCACAGTGCGTATTTTATTCTCCAGTCCTCCCTGATATGTAAATTGTGTCTGAATGGGGCTAGAGTGTATTCATTTAACCAATTCATATTCTTCCTGTTACTGGAGTCACTCCCTGTTTACTGCATACTGCACTGCATCTGCTGTCCACCATTTCATTAGAATGTCTGAATTCTGAGGGTGTAAAAGTTTCCACTATATGCTGTCCTCAAAATTCTGTCTGCAGCATGAAAACTGCTATCTAACAATCCCACAATGCAATGCTCTGCATTTTATAGATGCAGAAATTACCAGCTCCACAGCTGTCAGTGATGACACAAAATGATGATGATAAGTGTCACTATCAAGTAAGATAAATGTGTTTATGGACAAGTGAACGAAGGATTTCAGACACGGCAGAAATATTCCTTGTGTTTTGCTAAATCCAGTCCATAGAATATGAAGCTGGGACAGTTCGACAGATACAGACCACAAAAGACAAAGGCATGTATGTCTGGGCAATTTCTCCCTGCTGGTCTGCTCCATTGTTTCCCACTCACTGCAGACTTGCTAAGTGACCATTCAGAGCAGGATTATACCCAGAATTCATCCATCCCAAACTGTCAGTTGCAGAGGCTCAGTGGTGTTGGAGCATGTCTTTTCTGTGAATGGCAGCTGGCCTTGAGTAAAACAAGCTGACAGTGAATGTGGGAATCTTTGTTGATTTTCTGAGGGCTGACTGTAAAGGGAAAGTTTGATATTTTGACCTGTTGTGCTCATTTTTAGGCTCATACTTTTGTTTAAGGGATCTACTAGAAGAGCGAGATGTTAACATGCTTTAAGGGTCAAGAACACTTTATTTTTCTCATACTGCCTGTGCTGGGACACACGTATTCACGCTCTGTCTGAAACGATTTGTTTTAGCACCTGTATTTTTAAGACCATTTCCATGTCATCCATATCTTTGCGTCCAATAAAAGCTTCTAAACACAAGCAGACATTTTCCATTAGGAATATGATCGGGAATTAGGGAGAACCAAGTTTACAGGTTTCCCAGATATTAGCATGAAGCTTAATGTAGCAGTGTATGTAATGTAAACACATACAGTAGTGTGTCTGGAGCAGATGATCATAATAAAAAATGTTGTAAAAAGAGCATTCAGAGTAGTCTGAAGCCTGAAGTCATTGCTCACATGGATTATTTTTACTGACATTTACTTTATTATTCTAAATTTTGGCCACATTTAAAATCAACACCTGTCATGGCACTTTACTTGGTTAGTTGGCTGCAATACAGTGGCCGAGAAGGGCAAACACGCTGCAATGCCCTAGAACATTTCGATTAGCAGAAACGTGTTTTGTGTGTTTTTAACTCTGTTTTTGTAGTTGTTGTGGAATTTCTTATGTGTTTATGAATTAGCATTGTTTCTGAGGCTGCAGTGGGTTTCTGCTTATAAAAATGTTGGGCTGTTTAGCACCTCTGCCCTTATTGGCCACTGTATTATATAGCTGCAAAATCATCCCAAAAATAGTCTATAGTCTCTAAAATGGTCTTCTGTCTAAACTCCCATGATGAAGCAGAAATGGACAAATGCTTGGACACAGAGGAGAAGTTGAGCTGAGAGCTAAAATCAGGGGCAATGGAGGGAAGTTTGTCGCTCAGTATGTCCCCACAGATGCACACAAAAAATACACACAGCCACAAACAAAAAATAGGCTTGTATGCACCTAGGAAACAACAACAACAGACTCACACGCGCAGCTGTAATTCCCAGTCTGAGGAGTTACTTGGCAGCAGCCTCGAGGCTAAAACTGTCTTTAGAACAGAATACAATAGAAAAAAACACTGGGAGCTAACACGCAGCCCTGGCCTCAGTTTTCTTCTTCCTCTGCTTCTTCGTCCTTTCACGCCCTATTTAACCTCAATTTATACTCTGAATTCACATCCGCTTTTACGTTGTAGTCATTCAGCCGATGTGCATATCCAGAGTGACTCATGGTACACTGAACCCACCAGCACTATTAGCTCCTGGTCCTGATAGTAATGTAGATGCTTATAGCTTCCTGCTTATAGACTCTGGACTGATTATGTAAGTGAGGAGTGTCCAGGAAAGATTTACATTTTTTCTTTCTTTTTTTTTTTTTTGGTAATCAAAATTTTTATTAACTTTGAAATATACAAATATAACACAAACAACCGATTGCTACAGTTGATCAGTTTACAATGAAAAATAAGTAATAGGCCAAACAGAAGAAAACAAAATAAAATAAATCTAGGCACACAAATTAGCTACAAGAACATCCAAGAACAAAAAAAAAAAAAAGAAAAAAGAAGTAAACTGTGGAAACAAGTGAAAAATAAAAAATAAAGTGGCACCATGTATCAGTTAGTGGGGTGGCATATTTTCCTTAATGAGAATAAAGAAATATATTTGTAGGATTATTATTTACTCCCCATTAGGTTGCTTCTGTCCTTCCTTCTCTGTACTTAAAAAACTTACACCAAACTTCTTAAAACTTTTTTTTTGGTAATTATTTGTCCTTATAAGTAGAGCTCCAAAAGAGGCAATGTCTGCCATTAATTTCAACCATTCAGCAAAACTTGGTTTAGCCCAGTTGCTGCAATGGCGGAAGACAGTCATAGAGGCGCAATTACAGCCTGCCAGCACAAGTCCAAAGCTTTGTTTGGATATACTCAGTGGTTGGAGAGACCGATCTCCTAACAAACACAGGTAGGGAGATTCTGGCAATGAGTCCCATTTGAAGTTTAACACTTATAATACACTGTTAAAAAAAAACTAAGGGAACACTTGAATCACACATCAGATTTCGATGAACAAATTATTCAAGTTAAAAATCTTTACTGATGTAAATTGTATAATTTGTTGAGAACGAAATGATGTAACAACGGTCAATGGAAACAAAACAAAATCATCAACTCATTGAGGGCTGGATTCAAAATCACACCAAAATCAAAGTAAAAAAATGTAAATCATAGGCTGATCAGCAACTCATCATGTGACTCAGTAGTGTGTACAACCCCCACATGCCTGTATGCACCCACAACAACGTCTGGGCATGTACCTGATGAGTCAGCATATGGTGTCCTGGGGGATCTCCTCTCAGTCCTGCATCAGGGCATTAGTGAGCTCCTGGACAGACAGATGCACCGATACATAACGTCTCATAGGTGCTCAATTAGATTCTGGTCAAGGGAACGAGAGGGCCAGTCAATGGCATCAATACCTTAGTCATCCAGGAACTGCCTACACACTCTGGCCACATGAGGCCGGGCATTGTCCTGCACCAGGAGGAACCCAGGGTCCACTGCACCAGCGTAAGGTCTGACAGTCGCTCTGAGGATTTCACCCTGGTACCTAACAGCAGTCAGGGTACTGTTGGCTATGACATGGGGGTCTGTGCAACCCTCCAAGGATATGCCTGCCCAGACCATAACTAACCCACCGCCAAACTGGTCGTGCTGGATGATGTTACAGGCAGTAACTTTCACCAAAGTGTCTCCAGAGTCTTTCACACCTGTCACATGTGCTCAGTGTCAACCTGCTTTCATCTGTGAGGAGAACAGGGTGCCAGTGATGGACCTGCCAATTCTGGCCTTCTCTGGCGAATGCCAATTGAGCTGCATGGTGTCAGGCTGTGAGCTCAGGTCCCACTAGAGAACATTAAGCCCTCATGCCACTCTCATGGAGTTTGGTCAGAAACATGCACACCAGTAGCCTGCTGGAGGTCATTTTGTAGGGCTCTGGCATTGCTCCTCCGGTCCCTCTTCACACAAAGGAGCAAATATCAGTCCTGCTGCTGGGTTGATGCCCTTCTACGGCCCTGTCCAGCTCTCCTCATATAAAGGCTGGTCTCATGGTATCACCTCCATGTTCTTGAGACTGTGCTGGGAGACACAGCGAACCTTTTTGCAACCGCACATGTGAATGTGCCATCCTGGAGGAGCTTGACTACCTGCGCAACCTGATTGGGTTAACTAGAGGAAAGAATCAATCAGGAAGGATAAGAAGAGAGCAGCTATCTGTGGCCACCACATCTGAAACCATTCCCTTTTTGAGGTTGTCTTGCTTTTGCCTCTCCATTGGACCTGTTGTCACTTTCATTTGCACCAAAGCAGATGAGCTTGATCTACAATCACCCGTGCTTCCTAAATTGACAGATTGATCTCCCTGAAGTTAAACTGACTTGGTGTTAGACCAATGCATCTGAATTACCACCTGACATCTGCACACAATTATAAAAGCCTGAGGCTGATTATGTACTGCAAGGGAAATTAAAGAAAGATAACAGTTTTCATCTCCTTTTTACTTAAGATAACCCCCAGACTCTTCCAAAACTCAAAGAACAAAAATAATCTCTAAGTTGACTGAAAGGATTGGAAAATGCCTGATTTGACAAAGATTTTAGAAAGTTTAGATGTTTTGAGGCATTTTGATAGAGTCTGTCTGATGGTAGATGGAAAATAATCCTCACAGAAGCAGTTTATAATAAATTCACAAAGGACTCTGTATTGTACTAAATATAAGATGACTTTGAGGATAAGACGTTCCTCTTGCATCAATGTTTTTGGATAAAAACTGCTTGAAGAAAATCACTTTGAACAGTTTAGGCCAATAAGTCATGTTTCAAGTTAAAGGCTTTTTCTGTGTAACACCAATAATACAAATGCAATCCAAAGTACTCAACATGGTGATAAAACTTTTAAACTAAACAAACAGCCAAAATAAACAAAAGCCAGTGAAGAGAAAAAGCACTAAAAGTAGCAAAGACAAAGAAGAGAATATAGACATATAGCAATGGTTAAGATACAAAGAGATATTGCCACATTGAGAAAATAATAATAAAAGTTATAAACTAAAATAATAAAAAACATTTTTTATTTTATTTTAAAATAGTTGTTAAAATGAGGTGCATCAAACAAAAATCTCGAAGAGAATCAGCTTTTAGATGTTTCTTTATTCAGATTTTCAGTCACGTACTCACACACTCTCCTGTCTAAAGCTCTCAGAGCAGCGTTAGGGCTATGGGAAGATTTTCTCTTTGGGTCGGTGAATTTAACATGTCATTTTCACGTCCCCTCTCTGTGTCTCTCTGCTCTGTCGACTGACACTGATTGTCTCCTCCAAGAGAACGAGGCTCAGCAGGCATAAAGAAAATGATTGTTGAGAGACCAATTTGCTCCCTGATTTGGCCTCAATGTGCCCTAATGAGAGTTTGTGTGCGTGTGAAAGAGGGAGGCAGAGAATGGAGAGGAGAGTTTGTTTGTTAGCCACCCTTTGTTATTTGGTTAGTCCCAGTGGACACTGTGAGCCCCTCATTCTGATGGCAGGGAGATCAACATGCTGTGTACCAAAGATGGAAGAAGAACCTAGATATTTTTAAAAGTGTAAGTAGGGATATTACTTTGTAAAAATACTTTGAAGTAAAAGTCCTGCATTCACATTTTACTCAAGTAAAAGTGCTCATTATGCAGACTTGCACCACTGACCTGGTCTAAAGTCAGAGCACTATTTTCCTGCTGTGTATCAGATTTTTTTTTTTTTTTTTTTTTAAATTTTCAATTTTTATATACTTTATTAATCCCCAAGGGGAAATTTAATTTTTTCACCCTTGTTGCCAATTACACACACATGCACAAATAGGACCTATACATGCACTAAGTGGAGAGATGTCAGAGTGCAGGGGCTGCCCATGACATGCGTTCAGTGCTTTGCTCAAGGGCACCTCCACAGTGCCCAGGAGGTGAACTGGCACCTTTCCTGCCACCAGGCCATGCTCCATACGGGCGGGGACTTGAACAGGCGACCTTCCAGTTCCCAACCCAAGTCCCTATGGATGCTGCCAACATAGGCTGGTTCACAACATATGTTGTGCCCTTAAACAAGGGGAATAGTGATGGGAGATGAATGAATGACACACACGCAGCTCTCGCCTTCACTCGTCTTGTAATGAGTCTTAAATTTTAACATGGCAAATACAATGTACACATTTTAGGCATAATCACGCCCAGCTTCAGGACCACAGTAACCATGTCTAGCGTACATTTTTATCATATTCTAAATTATCTAAATTATATTTTTAACACAAACTATCACATTGCCATGAGATTATGATACATGTTTTTAACCTCTTAACTTATCTTGCTGCTAACATAAATCCAACTTGGACAAGTGAAACAGTAAGCACATAAACTACACAGTACAAATATGAGTTCATGAAATTATAAACAGTCTAACTTTCTGACGTAGCCACGAGGTACCTAGCTGCACGAGGTACCAAGCTGCACACAGGAATGGGGGTAAATAATACAATGTTAATGTGGAATATATTAATTACATTCTGTAAAATGTCAACATAGCAGAGAGCTGAGCTGCTGAGCTGCTATCCAACTCTCCATTACAGAGACGCTGTGCGCATTTACGCACAAGGAGCAGTATGACTTAATTGATTATTTCAGAGGCTAAAAGTTTAGTTCTGTTTCATCTATTAGTTCATAAATGTTCCAAATTGTTTGCTGTAGTGACATTTCTGCTTTTACAGTACTACTTTCAGCAGAAAATCGCTCGCTTCTCCAATTTGTCGAATCCACTATGTAAAGCGCACCCGGCTTTTGGAGAGAATAGGCAATGCTGCTCTAATTGGTTGAATTCATGCTACAGCCAAAACACAGCGATTAATTATGGGACTTAATACAACCTATTTGCCCCTTGTGCCTGTTTCACTGGCAAAAGTAGTTGGATGCACCCTGAATGCACCTGCACCACACACTTTAGACCATGTGCTATAAATCATTTAAATAGGTCCCAAGAAAGTGAAATAATTACAGAAACATCTACAGTGTCTTTAGGGGTGTTATATGTTTTGTGAAAAGCTATAGTGGCTAGTTGTTTTAGGAAATTACTGAGCCATAAATACATATTTTAGCCATTTTAAAGATTTATGTCTTTAGTAGAACCAACAAGGTTGGAGCTGAGAGCCCCAGACAGGAAGTCAGAAAGTACTGAGAGACTGTCTTTTGGCATGTTTTTGTTGATAATGAGAAAACTTAAGAACACTACCAGCCTTATCTTTAGAGCTCTCCCCCAGCACGTTTTTCATAGTAACCCGTGTTAAGTCACTTGTGTCCATCTATGACCTCAATGTATGTCGTCTCTGCAAGTTGCCAGACACAAGACAAATATTCTGAACCAGCTCATCCTGTGACTGATGACAGAAATAGTATAATAGCACGTGTCAGAAACACCATCACTATAGTTAGTCATAATGGCATTAATAATATATTACCATAGAGAAATTCAATGAATGAAAGAAGTAAATAAATAAATGAACGTCAATATAGACAAAATACAGACAATTAAAATGGGGATAGATGATGTGTACATCATAACAACAGCTAGCATGTATACAAATATGCTGGACACATGTATCATCGGCACATGGAATCCAGGAGACAACAGACAGGGAGACAGATGCACTGTCAAGGAGCGACACCACTGACGCAAATAACAAACTGAGTTTAATTAAAATGTAAAATTAAATGCAACTTCACGCTTCAGTGACTTTTACTAAACAGCCAAAATGTGGTCTGAATTACACTACAAGCAAATTTACTTGAAAAAAATACACGTAGATTGCTGTTTTTAATCAAACTGCCTCATTTGTATAAATCAATACAGCCCTCGGCCTTTTGAAACCAGAAGAGTGAGCGTCTCTTCTCTCTGGAGTGCCAGGCAATTAACAATTAATGCAGTGAAACGTTGATTCCCATCAAAACTAATGCCTCACATACTGCTTGTCATGAGTAGAAGGGAACACACATACCGCTTGCTTTGTCTCCTTTGTGGTGCAGGGAATCATTTCCACTAAAGTCAATTCCTGCTTACATCTGCATAATTTATTTGTTTACACTGGAAATTGGTTCCGAGCTCATCTTTCTCTATGACATCACACACCACAACATATCTTCAAACAGTGGTTGGTATTATAACAAGTGAGTTAATGCCTCTATTGGTTAGGTTAGGTTTAGGAAAAGAAACATGGCTGGGCATTATCAGGTTACATGTTATGGGCCTGAACGACACATAGTGCGTCCAAATTCACACTTGTTCTTCTCTATTGATTTTCTCCGCGACCATACATCATAGCAAGAAGCCATATCACGTAAAACAGCGGAATCATAGCTTTCCGACAAGACCAAGCACTTGTCGGTAGTCCAATGTTTTCACAGCGAAAAAAAATTATAAAGTTACACTAAAATCATGAATAACAGAGCTTTCATGCAGCTCTGCACACACTCTTATATGGATTACTCGCGAATGCTGGCTAGCACAGAAATGCCACGCATATCACATGAAAGCGCAGGAGCAGAGCTTTCCAGTGATACCACACACATCATTATGCTGTCATCCCATAATGCTATGAATACAGATTGTCTACAAAATAAAAACCTGATGAATTTCTTTACAATCCATCATACAGATCTTGTTATCAGTCACTTCATATAGTGAGGAATATCATATCTTACCATGTCTTAGGCTTGTGTGTGTTTCTCCCTGTCTATCCACATTTGTAGTCCAGCTTTCAAGATGCAAATATCTCCATATTGTCCAGTTGACACTCCATCAAACTTTGTATGACAAGACCAGCCACTTCACCTTTGCGCACACAGACAACTGTAGCCTAATTATGCATGCTGACAGGGCCGTAGTTACCATACACATTGAGGGGGACATGCCCCTCCTCCAATGCCCAAAATGTCCCCCAATATATAACTGAACCTGAAAAACAACAATAAACTTTGTTTACTGCAAACAAAGTGGCAAATATTATCTTGGAGTACATCATTGCACTTGGTTGACTATTTTTCTATTATCTTACAGGTAAATATTGCATGTTTCTTTCAGATAAAACACATTTTTGACTTGTGAATGAGTCAATGGAATTTCTTGCAATAATGGAAAAATACTGGCAATCAGGTCTGTCTGGCACAAACCACATGTTTTGGACAACTGTGAAGTGACAGAATGTCCCACCATCATAGTTCTTATATTTCCAGATTCCAGAGAGTCTCCCCTCTTCATATATGTCAGCTTCCAACTTGCTATGCTGAGATACATGTAAAAATGTAAAAAATTTAGTAACAGAGATTTTTTTTTTCATCGATATAAAAATTAATATAGAATACAGGCACATAGAAGGACATGTAATGATGACAAATCTGGTTAGCCCAGATTGTTGTGATGTAGCATGTGTATGTAGCCTTTATAATGACTGTGATATGAGCTTAAAAGTAAAGGCAGTAAAAAATCCCCAAAAAGGCCTAGGACCCATAGGGTTAATGTAAAGTTGATGAGGTTTGTTTGGTAGAGTTATATTGGTTAGGTTTAGGAATGTTAAGTTTCATAGGTTAGGTTTAGGTAAAGAAGCATGCCTGGGTGTGTCAGTTTACGTACATGATGTAGTGCTGTCATCATAACCACAAAATTGCAATACTGCGCTACTGACAAGTCAACTGCAGAAATGGCGAGCAATCCCATGGGGTCAGAGAGCGTGTCCCAGCCTTCATTTCATAGCCTTGGGTAAAATGCCAACATTTATTCTTGTGATTAGGTTCTTATTCAGCAGAGCCCCATTGTGGAATCTGTAAACTAGTTTTACAAGCAGTTACTAAATATGTGAATATACTGAGCAGCAGAAAAGTAGGTTTTTCCGTTGGATTTTCCACATGAGAAATAAATGTTGTCTTTTTATTGACTATAATTACTGTGAAAACTGTCTAGTCAAACCACAGAAATGCCAAATACATGTAATTTCATTTTGCTGAACTGCATGCATCCTAAATGCAGCATGTTACAGTAAATCATACATGAAGCAGGAAAAGCTTTAGAAATGTATCAATATATTAATCACATATATGATTTATACATATATATTACAATCATACGCCAATACTTCAGCTTTTCCAAAGAAACTACTCAACTCTGTTATACACTGAATGTATATTCTCTCTTGACTGTGGTTGCTGGCATGTCTGTATGAATTATTCACACTGGCAATGAGTGGCCTTGGTCGTGCTGTTTAGCCCTGCCTGGCTTTAATGCAGCCTAACCAGGATTTCTATTTGATAGTTTATTGGTGCACTCAGCAGAAGCTCTGTGTAAAAGCTTTTGCTGAATGAATGAAACAAAAGTTAATTCAAGTGTTTTAGTGATCACAGCAGCACGCTGCTTAATGCTCTCTTCATTAGTTTGTCACCGAAACATCATAAAAGAGCTTTTCTCTGATTTTGTCCAGTTTCTTATCCACTGCTTTGTGTGTGTGTGTGTGTGTGTGTGTGTGTGTGTGTGTGTGTGTGTGTATACACTTACAGAATGTTGCTAAGCAGCAATGTGTTTTTGCTAAAGCGCTGTTTGTATTGTGCTGTTTAAGAGTTCCCATGAGAGAAAGAGAGATCAGGACAGAGATGAGAGTAGGAGAGAGACAGTGAGATAGTCATTGAATAGTTTAGTATGAGAATAGTTTTTCTAGTGTTACCACCACCTGAACAACAGAGGCTTGACGAACTAACTTAGGTTATGTGGGATTTTGTAAAACAAACAAAAAGCTTCCAAACAGCAGACACAGCTCCCCTCTTGGGCACAAGTCCTTCAGGTGCATGTCTGGTATCTTTCTTCATCCTCCATCTCTCTATTGTGTTTTTGTACTATAGCGATGATGCCTTTCTCAGCTGTTAACAGACTATGTTGCTATCGAGAGAGCTGTACCCAGCATGCCGTTCATCTGTCTAATTTTCAGTTTAAATGTCCAATTATCAGTGTTAATGTGTCACACATAGTGTTTTGCCCTGTTAAAGGGAGTTAGTTCTGGGTTACTGACTGTAGTCTTATGAAGCAATAACCATTAGTAAGGGTTACGGGTACGCAGTTAGTAGGTGTCCCTTCCACCACTCTACACAGCTTGCTCTGAGCGTAGTGCTCTTTGCAGCTGCCTGCAGTCAGTGGTGTGGCAATACATGGAAATCCATGTCATATGAGAAATTAAAACCTGTATACTGGATGAAGCAGTATACCACCTGTCACTAGTGAGAGAGATACCGCCATGTAAGTATGGATTTTTTCTTACCATGGTAAAACAGTAATGTAAGTTTCATCCAGTAACCGCTGTTAGTAACAGCAGAAAGTTACCAGCAGAAACGCTGGTGTGTTTTTGCAGCTTCAGTGTAAAAAATTGTGATGTTTATTAAAACTTCAGAAATATTTACTGTCTTACATTTGACACAAAGCTCTAAATCCGCTGCCTCACCAGAGCAGCAGCTCCAGTCTCTGGGCCCCGTCTTTGCCTCAATATTAATAGGTTATTACTTGTGACATGTAACCAATCAGACAGTGCTGTGGGCGGGACATTGAGTGAGGTCACAATGAAGTGGCTGTATCAGAGCCAAAGCAGTACATATTTTTCATGAATGTATTATATTGGCTTAAGAAAAGGTGATGAAAGTGATGACCTCATCACTGCAGGAGCATCTTGTGTCTGCACCAAGTAAAGTGATGGATGTGTCCACAGTTTGGATATTGATTTTACCATTCGCCCTCATTTCATTTTTCAAATGAATTCTTCTAAATTGGGGGTTTGTTTACAACCATTTGCTGAAGCCTAAGCAAACTTTAAAAACAGAAGGGAGAGCAATAATTCTCATGAGTCATTTTTAGTGGTTTTGGAAAGCACTGAGAAATTATGTCATCATCTCTGATCTGACACCAATAGATGCTGATGACAAATAATTTGTTTAGTTTAAAAGGAGTTGTTGATCTCTGATGATTCTGACTAGTTCTTGAAAGTCACTTTTAAATACAGGTCTCACTTTAAATATACATGTTGTTGTTTATGTAGTGTAAAATATATACAAGAAGAAACACACTGAAGGGGAATAACATTAAAGCTGTCACAAGGCTGCAATCCATGAAGCAATTATCTTTGTGTCTTAAATTAGATTGTTTGGTGTTGGTAATGTCACATCAGATACACTTTTTCACTTCTCTCCTTTGAGAGGGAGAGAAAAGAAGTGTGAAAAATTGAAAAAGATGTAGAGACTAAGAGATAGGAGGTGTGGATGTGTGTGTTTGTGTGTGTATTGAGGTCCTGCTGATTACACAGATGCCTCCATTTGTGTTTTTGCCAATCACTGGTGACATCACCTCCTGAAAGGGCACCACACCCACCTACAAATACAAACACAACATACCCAGCACCAGACAGGAGCATCAATAATAGACGATTTGCTCCTGCATGAAAGTCACTCACGCTGCATGCCCATTACATTACATTACATTTGTAATCTGTAATCTCATCCAAAGTGATAAACAATAAGTGCATTCAACCCACCACTCCCCTGACCTCCATACAGTTACTTTCTGCCTTGTTTGGTAAAGGACTCGCATACTTTCTGCATCGGACCTAAAGGCTGGTACTGGATGTAAATCATCAAGTGTAGCATCGTCCAGTAGGAACGTAATTCCTGCGAATACCAGGCTGTGCAAACCCACAGACACACATAAAAAATGGAGGGTAGGAATAATTGCTTTGGTAGAAAGTAGCTCTGATGGAAACTGTTCACTCCAGTGTACTGATGTGGGGGCAGAAATGTCACAGACAGAAATTTGCTAACTGGGCTAATAAAACCAAAACTCTCTGCGTCTAGAGGTAAAAAACAACAACATGTTTTCATTATGTAGGTCAACAGAACCACCAATTTACGCAATTAATAGAATAGACTAAATGAGAATCAGAGAGCCTCTTCATGTGCCACTCATGTTTCCCTCCCTTGTCAAGTCAACAGCAGATGGTGTTATCATCACATGCACACCCAGGTGCACACTGGGTTGTTGCCGTTTTCCTCCCTCCATGTACAAAGGCTGAATCATGCATTAACGTCCCTGACAGCTGGGTTTCGTCCTCGCCCTCTCGAGAAACACTTTATAATCATTCCCTCCCAGAAATTAGTGTCATCAGAATTTACAGCAGTGAAAGCTTTTCACTCCTCTGCCAGCTGGCTGCCGCTGATATTACAGAGGTGTCTGGTGGAGGGCAATCACTCATCAAATCTCCTTTAACTTGATTTAAGGGAGGAGAAGGTGGGCACAGAGGGAGGATGAGGTGTGCAAGAGAAGAGGAGAGGAAGATGGATTCTGCATTCACACTGCCATCTTTCATTTCCAGTGACACAAAGGAGTGTAAATTCTGAAGACATCTGTAATAACAGAAAATAATTCATTGGAAGTTTTGCTTCAAATATTGGTTTTAGGAAGTATGGGAGTAGGAATATTTTCCTTTATGCAACTTTATGCTTCTAAACTTACCAAAAAGAAATACTGAGATACTAAAGTGATTTTTTCCCACCCCTAATATTTTCTTTGAGTAGATGAACTGATTAATCGCTGCAGCTCTACAACATTTGCGCTTGCATTTCCAGACATTATTTGTCATGCAGGCTTCAGCTCATGTCTGTATGTTAGTATATGTCATAACAGGAACCAAATAAAGGATTTGCTGAGAATAATATGATACCAGCCACTAGTTTGTGATTAAGGGGAAACATTCTCAGACAAATAAAGGTTGAACCCAAATGATTAAACCCATCTTGTCACATCTTGGTCTCATTAGGCAGAGTGCTCTGCTGCCTCTGATCTGTAGATTAAAGCCCTCGAGCCTCACACACTTTTAATATGACCACCTGATGTTTTGGCAGCAGTTAAGAGATTGAACAAATAGTCCTTCCCAAAACAAGGTGCTGCAAATGAGGGGCGAAGAGAGCAAGGAAAGGGAGGGTGTAATGACGAGAGTGATAAAGAGAGGCTAACTTCTCCCATGTGTGGAGGGCATCAGGTGAGATGTTCAGGTGTCTCCTATCCTGTCTGTCTTTTCCTTGTGCACTGTCACATGGCAAAGGACTATTTTTGGATCAAAGCTTTCTTGATGACAGTTACATGACCTCCTACCAGTTGATGTGCGATTTCAGTGGCACATTGTAGCCAGTGTGCACAGTTGGAAAGCTTGTGTTTGTCAGCCACATAAGAGAATGAACATTAAGAGGGAGAAGAAGTGAGAGAGAGTGATATACAGAGGGGGAGAGGGAGGACAGAAATAGGCCAAGAAAAGCACCAGGGACAGAAAAGCCTCGCTCTTCAAAAGTGTGCTGCTGCCACCACTAATAATGTCTACTTTTCAAAGAGCAGGGACAAGTCTTTCAGATGGTTGTCTGTTTTCTAAGTACCTCAGAGTGGCAGGTAACCTTGAGTCACTGCTTTTTGAGTCTTTGCCGAATGCGTCACAACTTTTTGCTTTTTACCCCAAATTTACCCCAGAGGCCTGCAGAGGCCCCACGCGATCACTCAGTACACGTTGACAGATTTTATACATCGTGGTAAAATCAAGCAGGAGGTGGCTGATAAATGAATGAATGCGTCAAAAACTGCAGTTCCTTAAAATAGCCACTCGAGGCTGGCTCCAAGATTGAGTCAGTCCCCACAGACCTGTATGTTAAAATGCCCTACTATACAGCAAAAATAAACATGTTTACAGCCGGAAATTTAAAAAACGGTTTTGGTCCCTTTGGCAAATTTCCTCATTCATGACAACTGCACAGGACATGAATCTTTATATATCTCACTCATTTACATTTTATTAAAGCTTATATTTATACATATTTAAGAGCAGGGCTGCTTTGAGTGACAGGCTGTCTGTGAGGCGTCACAACAGCCTGAGTTTTTTATTTTTAGTTGGCACTGACTGCCGCTTGCATTGCTTAAAGCAGGTACAGTTGGATGCTCAATCAGATTGGAATGTGGGCAATTTGGAAGCCAGGTTGACAGCTTGAGCTCTTTGTCATGTTCCTTGGGCTGTTCCTGAGCAAGTGTTGCAGTGTGGCATGGCGCATTGTCCAGCTGAGGGGGCACTGCCATCAGGGAGAGCTACTGCCATGAGGGGTGCGCTTGTTCAGCTACAGTGTTTGGGTGGATGAAGCGTGAAGCTGATCAACCTAATAGTTCTGAATCAGTAAGTAAGTTGTGAAAAATGACACCTTGGCCACAGGGGTTTGAAGGGATTCTGTCGACAGACACATCAGAGGGCTTTTATTTTTAGGTGGGAAAAGGAGAGGTTGAGTTCAAAAGTAATATTTATATTTTGTCATGTCTGTGACAGATATAGACATTGAAACTGTACTGAGAGTTGATATAATATCAATACGATTATTATCATTTACACAGGCTGTTAGCTGAAGCCATGTGTGTCACTCGGAAATAATAGACAAGACTTATTTTCTCTTGATGTTCCATAGCTGAGAAACAGCCGCGCTGCACCTGACCAGTGTTGCTTATGCGGGCAGTGTGGCTGGTCTAATCTGTTAACACGAAATAAAGAACAAGGGGTTCTGCGATGCACACGCCCTGCTCACACAGGCAGTGTGGCCCGGTGGTACGGTGTTCAGGTCAGGAGGCTACAACTGTTGTTTCAATTTGTCGACTACATTTAATCAACATTTCATATCCAACAATTGTCGTCTCATTTTCAGGCTGTGTTATGTAAGTGTATAGGTCGCCATTTTGCGCCACCATGTCTGTACAGCAGCGGACAATCCAGCCAGCCAGAGAATGCGTTTCGCGTGTATAAATAAGCAAATGAAGAAGACAGCGGAAGGAAGGAAGAAGGAGGAGGAAACAGAAGAGTGTTAGTAGTTCATCGATAGAGAGTAGTGAAAAGTTTTTTAGTTATAAAGTTTGCGAATGGACCACACTTACCACGCAACAGGAGAGAATGAACCCGAACCGTCATCTGCGAGGAAAAGAAGACGCAAAGAGGGGCAAAGAAAACGGGACAAGCGGCAGCAGAGAATAAACATCGGTGATGTTTTTCAGCGATGGAGGGGGTTCATGAAGGACAAAGGGCTTCAATCCGACGCTGAAGTGGCATGTTTTCTGCTGGACAGATTAACTACTAAAATAAATGCTACTATTTGTCAGCACATAGTATAATAGCGTTACGTGTCGGACTCGACAAGTAGGGAGTGAGGAGGAGAGTTCGTAACGTTACATCATCTCCAGGTAGACCAATTACTGTAAAACACTTGCGAAAATTTTAGTCTTGTGTCAAAGGCATAACAGGCATAACATCTCCCCTCCTCCTCTTCCCTCTCCGTGGCTGAGGCACGTCACCTGGCCCTTCCTGCACCTCTCCTTCTCCCTCGTCTTCTTTCTCCCCCTCTCCCTCTCCCTCTCCCTCCCCTCTCCCTCCTCTCCCTGTCTCCTGTGGAAAATCACTCTGCAAACGCATATTATAATATGTAACATTGACGGTTATCCTACCAACCTAACGATTATTTGCCGCACTGTGCCATGACTTTATTTAGCATTACTGTGCTAATGTTTGCTCGTGTTACCAAAACAATTAGGAATAAAACACTCCTAACCTCTCCCTGATAACCTATAACATATCGTAATATATACATATACATATATATACATATACATATATATATATACATATACATATATATATATATATATATATATAAATATATATATATATATATATATATATATATATATATATATATATATATATATATATATATATATATATATATATATATATATATACATATATATACATATATATATATGGTTTAGATCTCTGTTGCAGACAATGGCATTTTTCCAAAGTGTTGTGGTCCTTGGAGGTCACCGTAACTTTGCCGACGGGAAGGGTGAGCACAGGCGAGCAAGTGAGCGCTGCAATCTAGAATCTAATTGCTACATGTTACTGTTTTCAACCCATTCACACACTGGCCCTTTAAGTATTAGAGAGGATTGGGATTTGTTTCATAAGCGAAAAGTTATTGGATTTTGGATTAGACAAAATGCTTGTGTGGAGTCTTTTAGGAACAGTCGTGCATCAGGTACCTTAAATGACTCAATTTGTTATTGTGTTATCAGGACTTGTTGCACACTGGACAGATGAGGACACTGAAATCTGGCGAACATGATGGAATTGTTGTATACTATGCACAAATGCCTGCTGGATATTTATGCTCTGTTTATTTGCAAACAGCTTGTTGGCATTTCCAGCTGACGTCCCTTCACTGGAGCACTCAAGTTCAAACCTCCATGACAGAAAGCTTCCACCGCCCTGAAATGAGACACTAAATCCCTCAGGGCTCCAGAACCTGTTCTCAAACTAATCTCTGACCTACCCATGGAAGGTGACACACAGAAAAAGATAATAAGCCCCTCAGGGATCAATCAGGTGTGATAAAAAGCACAGCCTCCCATTCACTTGTTACAGTGTTACCTGGACTCTTTTTTTAGAGAGAGTGTTTAGTCAGAGTGTATGACCCACTGACAGCAAAATGCTTAACTCAGCTCATCCACCGAACCATTCAGGATCATATATAATTAATGACTGCTTTTTATTTGAGTATTATTAGACTCAGACACACCCCCTCACCAGTGCAGTGTTTCAGTCCTTGGAGCATTAAATGGTCCCTCTTTTCCTGAGTTTTAAAACAAAGGATTTAAAGAGTTCATCTTCAAATGAAAGTGATCTCACCATAGACCAAGGCTGACATTATTTGAGGAGTGAAGCAAGATTGTATGTGAGCGTTTGAGTCAAACAAAGAAGTCTTGAGGGTTTCAGTTGTTCAATAACATGTTATATACTGCATCAGAAAGACTGTAGAAGTCACAGTTATTCTGGTTTGAATGCTTTGACTGAAGGAAGTGACTGCACCAAGGATATAATTAAAGTTAATTATTCAGTCGTTATCTACATATAAATACATCAGAAGTTTCCTGTTATTCTGAGTGCAACAAGAAGAACATCAAAAGTGCCAGAGGGAGTCTTGAAGAACAGTGTTGAGTCATGCTCGCAAACCTTGAGATCTCAAAAATAGGGAGAATTTTGAACCAGCATCCCTGTGCGAAACCCTCCTCTAGTGTTTCTTACAAAGCGAGAAGGCCTCAACATGTCCTTACATCTAAGTGCTCTTTCCTCTGAATACGGTGCTTCTGTTGCTGTGGAAACCTGTATGGCTTTAATGAAATCCAGTGCCTGCCCCATTGGTTTCAGCACAAATTACTTATTGATATCAAACATCGATTTAGAGAATGGAGGCAAGGAGCAGTAATCATGACTGAGCAGCATAAAGACAACAGAAAGTGTTTGTGATTCAGCATTATCCCAGAATGCATTACTGTGTGCATTATGAGAGAATCAGTTTAACCTGATCATTTCTTATTTAACATTAGATTTAAAGTTAGCGGCAAAACTGTCTCTAAATCCTTTAATATGGAGCACTGCTGCTCAATGTGTAACCACAGAAACAGCAGCAGTAGTCAAACCTCTCCAGTGCTGTTGATTAAGGTCTAATTAATGGTCTAATCCAAATGTCATTATAGCTATAAATAAGCTCCAGCAGGAAATTACATGCTGATAATCATTACACACAGAAACATATGTTTCATTAGTTCTTTTAACTGTGTCTAAGTTTGATTGTGTGTTGCTTTGGATCTGATGCAGCCGCCCCTCTCTCTGTCTGTGGTGGTCATCACTGTAGCTGTGCTCAATGTCCTGCCCACACAGCACTATTCAGTTGGTTATACATCCCGAGTAGTAGCCCTACAGCGTTGAGGGCTGCTGTGCCACAGACGGGCCAGAGGCCTAGAGCTGCTCTCATCAGCAAGCAGAACTGTGAGTCAAATATAAGGCAGCAGATATTACTGCAGACTTAATCTCTTACACTGAAGTTCCAAAAACATCTGGTGTTTCTGCTGTGTCCTGTCATTAGTAATAGTAGTTACTGAAACCTCTGTTGTATGAGTACGAGAACTGCAAGAAGAGAAAGGGAGTGTGACAGCGCCTGGAGGTGGGCGAGAGATGTGACAAGTTTATTATTTATCATTGTTCATGAAAACACAGCACAGTGACAATACAGACATCTCATACACCTGACATATATATAACGCGGGCTGGGCTGGACCTGCCATCACTCTGTTTTTATGTAGTTACACTCTACTAAAAAACCTGAGAGGACTTTAGAGTAACATTGAGGTTCGTTAAGTACACACACATCACAGGATGTGTGTAGGGCACCATGTGCCGCTAGGGGCACCAACAACAATGATCATCATGCACTTGCATCAGTGCAGCCATGTGACATTTTAACTGGTACAAAAAATGATCACGTATGCAATCATTTTTGTTGCAGTTAAGAGCCCTGTACTTGGCCAATAAAGCTGATTCTGATTTGATGCTAACACGTCACAGTTCAGAAAAGTGGACCAAACAGTTCACATATTTGGACAACTGTGTGTAATTTTCTGACTGTGTTTGTTTGATAACTATAGTTAGTACTTTAATTAAGATTTTATGTACAAACTGTGATGAGCTTCTAAAATATGAATCATTGCTACAGACCAAATCCCGTTGTTGGTTTACGTCAACTTTGGGGTAGAAAGCCTTCATGTCACATGCATTAAATGAAACAGCACTGAGCAAAAGCTGCCTCAATTGGATAGTTTTTAGTTACTTTAAATAGGACCACCTAAAAAAATCAATTTAAGTCTAAGTGTATAGGAGAATACGACCTGCTTCACTGCTTTATCTTGCTGTCAGACAGCCCCCTGTGATCCGGAACCAAAGCGCTATCTCGAAGCCAAAAGTCCCCAGTGGCAAAAACAGTCAATTTACTTTCCAGAACATGGGAGTTGCTGGTGTACCGCTGCCGCCATCAGTTAGTGTGTAACATAAAGCTTTGAAAATGTTCCAATTATAGCATTTTACTTAAACTGATATTGACTTTTTAGGTAGCTAAAATACATTTTGTTGCAGCCCCTGTCCACAGCAGTACCTTGCTTCACTTCAGTGCCGGACAACATTTGTAGATTTGGCTATCAAGGACGCTAGCAAAGCAACACAGTACATGAAATAAGCACAGTAGAAACATCAGATATAGTTTAATCATAACTATATATTATTTTTAAATGTTACAATGACAGCTGAAAATGACAACAGAAAAAAAATAAATAAATTTGCTGATTTCACATATCTCCACAATTCACATCAATTGCAGGTCGTCTACCTGGACATGACTGTTGTTGTTAGCGTGACCAAAGGTATCCTATGCAGTATCGCCAGTTAATGTTTGTGAACAGGCAAAAGTGAAAGTAAAAGCCAACCCCAAGTTCATTCTTGTTCGGTGTTTCATCTCGCTATATTTGTGTTTGTTCTAGATGCCTGCTACTTATGGTCTAGCACCTGGTCGCTACCTTTTTTAGATAGCCCTGACTTCACCTGAGTGCTGCTGGGGAACACGCCCCAAAAATAAAATAAGAAGAAAATAGGAGAAGTCTCTGCAGATAAATACACCACCACACATTTCTAGTGGGCCATAAGTGATGATTGAGAGGAATTACTTCTGTGTGAGTCTATACACATTCTATCTTTAAGATATCACACTAAATGTAAATGTTTCTGACGTATCTATTGCTTTCTTATGTTTCTGTTGCCTTGTGTTGATACTCAGCAGTGTGCAGCAGGTGAACACTGTGACATTCAGCCTCAGTTGTACAGCCGGTGAGTCAATCTGTCAGCCTGTGATATCGAGTGCCAGCCTCACCAGCTAGCCTCGGGCCAACACATAGCAGAAGCCACAGCTTATAGGCACAATGTGTGTGTGTGTGTGTGTGTGTGTGTGTGTGTGTGTGTGTGTGTGTGTGTGTGTGTGTGCGCGTGTGCGTGCATGCATAAGAACCATTTCCTTGAGCTATGGCACATAAACAGATAACTAAGTATGTCCTGAGAGCTCCCATTGGTGCTACAGAACGCATATTACAGTAATGAGTTTAAGTTCACCTTTGTTCCCGGTCACCACCAAAAGGAATTATAGGAACATCAGCATCAGCAATCATTGTTTAATGCACTGTTTAAATGACTGTTGATGAGAGGAGGATTACAGTCAGAGGCTAATGAAGGCACTTCCTGTAACACGCATGATAGGAGAGGAGAGAGTGGATATATAGAGTGAGCAAGAGAGCAATAGAGATAAGAGACAGGAGTCTGCAATTATATATTGATATTATATTGATAGACAAGATATCATCTTGGATTTTGGATGTCAAAATATCACAAGTGTTGTCTTTTCTTGGTTTTAAAGGCTGCATTACAGTAAAGTGATTTAATTTTCTGAATTTACCAGACTATTCCAACTCTTGTGTTATTTGCCTTTACTCACTTGATGATTCATCCCTCCATCCACTTTCATCCACGTATCCGTGGCCAGTTCATGGGGGCAGGGGGCTGAGCAAGGTATTCCAGACATCCTTCTCCCCAGCAACGCTTTCCAGCACCTCTGGAGGTGTTCCAAGGCCAAATAAGATATATAATCCCTCCAGCATGTTCTGGGTCTGCCCTGGGGCCTGCTACCAGTGGGACGTGTCCAGCAAACCTCTTAACCAGAGGCACCCAGGAGGCATCCTAATTAGATGCCTAGTCCACCTCAACTGGCCCCTTTAGTTGCAAAGCAGCGCTGACTCTACTCTGAGCTCCTTCCGGATGTCTGAGTTCCTCACTCTCTCTCTTTCTAGAGCTGAGCCTGGGCACCTTACGGAAGAAACTCATTTCGGCCACTTGTAACTGCAGTCTCATTCTTTCGGTCACTGCCCAAAGCTTATGACCGTAGGTGAGGATTGGGACGGAAATGGACCGGTAAATCATGAGTTTTGCCTTCCGGTTCAGCTCCCTTCTCACCACAAAAGTCCAGCACAGTGTCTGCATCACTGCACTGATCTGCCTGTCCATCTCATGCATCATTTTACCCTCACTGGTGTACAAGATTTTTATTTTGAAAACATTTACATATTTACATATTAAAACACATAAAACAATTATCTATAACATTACGTTATAAATGGCATATATTATAAACGACCTCTCGCTCACTCCCCCTCTCTGACCCGTCAGGCCACACCGCAAGCAGAAGCGCTGCAAATAGCCTCGAAGCGCCTCGTAGCAAAGCCAGTTTCCTTTTGCCGCCCATATTAACTGATTGTGTCATCCATGCCGGCTGCGGCGCGCCGTGCAGCTCCACGCCGTGCAGCTCCATGGCCGGCTCGCACCCTGCAGCGATCGTTTTGGCATCTGGTCTATTTTCTACTTCTACCTCTGTTCTTACAATAAGTGTAGAGTGGCCACAGTCAGCAGCCCACTCAGTGCACTTTTCAAGTTTGGTAAAGTTTTTAGATTAGAGATTTTTTTTTTTCTCTCTGCAATAGTGCTGAATGAAACTTCAGAAACAGGATGATCACAATAATCCACAGACTTTGCAGTGGTCAGATTTGGTATTTTTGTCTTCTTTTTTTATTCATTGTATTTTTACAGATAATTTTAGAATAATTTCTAATAAATAAATGAAATAAATAATTTAGGGGATGAACTGGCCCTTCAAAGGGTTACCATGATGGCAAAGCAGCAGAATGTGTGAACGAAAGGTTAGTGTGAGTGTGTGTGTGTGTGTGTGTGTGGTGTGTGTGTGTGTGTGTGTGTGTGTGTGTGTGTGTGTCCTAGGGTTAGTATTTCTTACCTCTCTTTCTGTCCCTCTCTCTCTCTTTCCCACCTCAGCACACACCCCTGGTGATTGATTGCCCCACCCAACCTCTCCCCTTGTTGCCGTGGCAGCAGACTGTGCCTGTACTCTGAATGACGACTATGAAAGTGTTTAGGACGATTGCCCTCATCATTCCTGCAATCCCCATTTTATATCCTCTCCTCCCTTCCATTATTCTTCTTATACTTCCGTTGTTGTGTCATATCCCTCCTATTCCCACCCGCCCTCCTTATATCCCACCTTTCTTTCCACCAGTCTTGCCCTTTTCTTCACTTATTTAATCCCTCCCTCTATTCCTCCATGACCCATTTTAACCCTCCTGTCACCTCTTAAATCAAACCTTCATCCCTCCTTCAGACCCCTCTTTACATCCTCTATCCCCCATGGTTCCAGCTGTCTACCCCTCCTATCCCACCTTGTATCCTTCTTCCTATACCTCATTGCCTCTTTTATCCCTCCCTCTACCCCTTTATGACTCCTTTTTATCACTCCATCACTCCCTCTGCACCTTCTGTCTCTACTATTTATCCTTAAGTCAACCCTTTCCTCCAACCCCTTTCATTTCTCTCTGTCAGCGCCTTTCACTCTTGTGCATCCTCTCATGTCCCTGAACACCACTCTCATCTCCCGGTCCCTCATTACCTCCATTCATCCAACTTTATCTCCTTCATCTCCTATCCATTCTTTGAGCTCCTCTCTTCTTCCAGTTACCTTCACCCATCACTCCTCCTGCATTATCAACATCCACATTTCACCAGAAAACATTTTATTTAGCTGCTGTTTGTGCAAATTGAAACACTTGATTGCCGTCACATCAGTTATCAGTTTAATCAATAACTTTTTTCAAGTTGCATTTTTTTTAAAAAGGGAGTAAATTCAGCAGAAGTCAAGGTGACTTAATGAAAACAAAGTAATCCAGTCCTGCTGGTGAATGTGAGAGTCACAGCAGAGCCCATTAGTCTTTACTCTCATCTTCACTTTGTTTCCCTCTCAATTTGGAGGTGCTCCCAGCCCCACTGAGACTCTCTGTCACAACAAGAGAAATGAAAAAGATGAATGAAACAGAGGAGAAGAGATGTAACTAAAACATTTTATAACACCTTGCCATCAGCAGAAACACACTCTGTGCTCTTATGGTGAATGTTAAATAATTAAAGCCTCATTTCTGAGGTTGTCAGTGTTTATAAATGGTTGGATGAGAAAGAAATGATATCTGGCTGCTGTTAATGCTGAAAGATAACCTCAGTAGTGATAGTTTTGTTTATATAGGTACATTGAGCTCATTTCACTGCATACTCCTTGAATGAGGATCAGTCTATTTCCTGTTCCATTTTTTTCTTTAGAAATGGTCTCTGCATTATTGTGATTGCCTGGAGTTTAAGTTGAATCACAAAAAAATGTCATGAATTCTCTTAAAGCATGTTGACCTTTATCATATAACAAGCATTTTCGATCTCACTCCCGCTTGGCTTCAGCAGTGTGTTTGCTTTCCTCACTCGTTTCTCTTCTCAGGGCCCTTAAGAACAAATAGAGCTTTCTGGACTGAATATGATTCTTGCCTCATTCCTGTTGTGTTTGTTGACTGTAGCCTGTTGTGTCCTGCCCGGTCACAGGAGATACAGAAAAGTAAATATAGAGAGTAAACATGTTGGTTTCACATTTCCAAACTGACACCACCACAGAATCTAAATATCAGACTTATGTTTGTTGTGTCAAAATATTTGCCATCTCTGCTTGTATGGTCAGGTTTATCAAAAGAGGCAGCCAACATTTGTAGAGACCGACCTTGGTTTATTCATTGTGTGAACTGGAATTGGTATAACACAGCAGCAGGAAGCAGCCAGTTTTTTACAGTTGTTGGTTTGTCAACAGTTTTTGCATATGACATCGTACATCGGCAGGCAACTGGAGGGAAATACTACTAACACTGCACACATGCCTATGATTTGCACTGCTTACAGCTGCTCCAATCAATCGAATTTGGAGGAGAAAAGGGTCATTTTAAGTCCCAAAAATAGAAAAAACTGAGAAACAGCAGCAGATGTGGATCAAAAACCTCCATCTTCAGTCTGGAGGAGCAGAGTCAGCTGATGTCAAAGGTAAACAGTAAAGCTTTGTGTTAAACATTCCTCCAGTTGGATCAGTTACAATGTGCTGTGTTTTTATACATGACAAAGATTTTAATGGCGTTTCCCCAGACCTCTGGGAACAGTTGATCTAGTAGGTAGAAAATAGTAGTTAAAGTAAGATAACAATAGCTAATGACATTTGTATGGATTTATCACCTCCTGCCCTCCATCTGAATCTTACACATCATAATAGTCGCATAATTGCAGTCAAGCTAAAACTTGTTTCTGTTAAAGGTAATCAGAATTGTAAATATCATTTTTCATGGAAGTATTGCTTATCTTCATATGAACCAAACTCTTAAAATGTACCTGAACTTTTGAGTCAGATTTTTTTCACAATGTGAGAAGTATCACAGGCATCCAAACATCCAAAGGTAAAAGCCTAAAACCTAAATCAAGAAGTTAGGACCAAAACTTACAAAACAATTTGGGATGGCCATTTTCAAAAAACATGTTTTTGTGACACCTCCTTTATGTCATGTGCAGACATTTCTCCACAGAGAAGATACAGGTGTACAGAAATCAAAGAAACAGACGTGAAGAAGGAAAAGGCAACAAAAAAATCTTTTTGATGCGACGATAAACTGAGATTGGTTTGAAACAGGAGTTTTGCAGCAGAAGGTTTGAACGAATGCTTTCCTCCTCACAAATGGACGGATGGAGAGAGAGATGAAGCGTGAGAGGAAGAGAGAGGTAGAAGATTAACATACTGTAGGAAACAGGGTTCAGTCCATCTGTCCATCCTTTGGTTTCATGCTGAGGTTTAAATCTCACCAGTTGGCAGATGCATTCTTGCACAAACACACACACACACACACACACACACACACACATACACACACACACTTGAACACTCTCTCTGTGTTGTTGAGATACACAAGATAGGGAGCCAAAAAGGAGAAAACTTCCAAAAGAAAGTGTGTGTGTGTGTGTGTGTGTGTGTGTGTGTGTGTGTGTGTGTGTGTGTGTGTGTGTGTGTGTGTGTGTGTGTGTGTTTTTATGTGTGTATGAGAGAGAGAGAGAGAGAGAGAGACGGGCAGAGAAAGAAGTGAGTGACATTTGGTGAATCGCTCTGGGTTTGCATTACTCAAATAAAGACACACGCAGAGAGAACAACACAAACAAACATAAAACTTGTGATGTCAACCTGTGTTTCTGGAAGGCACCATGGCAACTGGTGTCCCTTCACTGTCTGTGTTTTATTTTCTTTTTCTGGCTCTCTTTCTTTCCCTCTCTGTCTTCTACCCTGTCCCTGTCTGCCCTCTTTTGTCTCCCCCTTTTCTGCTCTTTTTTCTGCCTCCCTCAAACATGTCCTCACCTCTCCTCTGCCTTTTCTTCTCAATTTTCTCTTTGTGCATGTTGTTTGTCTCTCGCTTGTTCTCACCTTCACGCAGGTTTTTCTGTCCCACTCTTTAGGCTGGACCACAGCTGTGTGGCCAGCCCTACAGTATAAACACAAAAGTCTGTCTTAGTGAGTGACGGAGTGACGTGATCAGAGTGAGTGGTGACATGAGTGTTGATGTTTTCCAATTGGCCTTTGCTCTTTCAAAATGAATAGGCACTGACAGGCTGAAAGAGCTGTGGACCTTGACTGTCCTGTATTACTGTATTCCTCATTTTCTGTATTCAGTGCAGCATTATAGCATGGTGGAGTTTGCATTATTAATAATTAGCAGTATTATGTGTTAAAATGTTGGAGCAGGAGCCGCCACAATAACAAAATTCTCCTTTTGATAATCAGCAGCAATAGGACATTTTACAACTGCCATTATCAGCAGAACTTGGCTGTGACAGTGACCGATGGCTGCGCAGCCTCCCACATTGACATGGCAGTGGAGCTGAAGAGGGAATGGTTGTTTTAAATGATCTGTGGGTACAGCTCCAGAGGAGGCACGTCCCTTCTGCTGTGTGACTGTGGAACCTGGTCTCACTCCGAAGTTGTCGAAATCCAGCGCTTGGGCAGTAACTTGCAGCATTAGAAACTAATGAAAAAAGGCATCATTTTATGTTGGCATGATACACGGCCAGTTGCCGTTATAGTTTTTTGGTGCCCGGCGGCGTCAGGGGGAAATGTGGTGGGATAAGGTGGCGGACATGAGGGATGGTGGATGGGTCCGACAAACGTCGTCTTTCACCCGAGAGAGCAGTGTTCGCATCCTGTAAGATTCTAAAGCCAGACCTGTTCTTTTTCCTAAACCTAACCATGTACTTCTGTTGCCTAAACCCAACCATATGAGTTTGTTGTTGAGGGGGAAAAAAACATTAATTCGCAGTGTTGTACTGATGTAAATTTCCTGTGAAAACAAAAGTGTATCTTGAAAGAAGGCAATGCATGTAACAGGCAGAACTTGACACAGTGTCCCAGAACATCAACAACCCAGCACCCAGGGTGCCTTGCACAGCGTATGTGGATGTGGAAAGTGGAAAGCCTCTCTCTTCTTCAAATTTCTCTCCTTCCTCCTCTCCTTTCCTGCATGCTCGTCATCTTCTCCTCATAATGTCCTGCTCTGTCGATCTCTCCAGCCCTGCCTGTCTTACCTAAAACTTCCTTTCCTTCTTCACCGCCTCTCTTGTAATTTCTATGTACCACTGACTCACTATAGAAGCTCAGTAGGGCACATCCTCACCCACTTCCAAGAAAGTCTGAGGCAACACATATAGTATAAAGGACAAGTCAGACCAACTTGCTTTAGCTCGTGGCCTTCGTCAAAGTACCGGTGACTCACGTCCATGAATAGTGTGTGCCAGGGTCTCTGCCTGATCGCGTCATCTGCTGTGAATCACGCTTTTGTCCTATCAGAATTCCTTTGTTGGTGTAATAGTTTTTAGGATTATGCTGATAGATGAATCAGGACTCTTTCTGGTAAACACGGGCACCTTCTCAAAATGGATTTGACATTGAAAAGCAACAAAAGAGCTGAATTTTCATGAGAGTGCAAACAATTGGAAAATCTGAGGCAGTTCAATTCATAGTCTAATATTTTCAGCTGGTATTGTCTTGACTTTAAGTCAGTGTGTGTGTGTGTGTGTGTGTGTGTGTGTGTATGTGTGTGGTCCTGGTGAAAACTGTTACAGCGAGAACTACCACAGAAGCTATTTTGATATTTTGGCAAGTGTTTATATGTCTATCTGTCTGTCTGTCTGTCTGTCTGTGGTTGGATTTTGTCAACACTGTTGTGTCCCAACTGTGCAAGATGCAGTCACAAAACTTTTCAGGTGTGAAGTTGAGATCACAATGAAGAGTTAAGTTTCAAGACGAGTGTGGTCCAGGTGAGGGAGCAGGAAGTAGTGGGGTGTGACCCCTCACACTGGTCCAGTGTGTAGGGTATAGGGGCATCTACTGGCAATTGAAATGGAATATCATATTTATAACTATGTTTGCATTAGTTTATAATTACCTGAAAATAAAATTATGTTTTTGTTATTTTAGAATGAGCCGTTCATATCTGCATAGGGAGCGGGTCCTCGGCCACAGAGTCTGCCATGTTGTTCTACGGTAGCCTGGAATGGACAAATCACATGCTGGCTCTAGATAGGGACATTTGCTTTTTTTGCATTTTTGCATTTTCTGCAACTCCACCGCTGGATGCCACTAAATCTTATACAGTGGACCTGTAAGTCACGTAGTGTGGCTGGAGTGTTGCCGTTGTAAGTTGGTCTTTAGTTTGAAATCCATCCATCTCAAAAGCATAGATGCAAGGTCCTTAGTGATTTGAGTTCCTCCCTTCATCATTTTTCTTCATCTGAATCCAGGCTCGGTCGCTGAGATTTTATAAATATTGATACAAGAGAGAAGAGAATTTCCGCCACTGTCCTATTAGTTGCAGTAAACTTTATTTAAATACACCACGTTCTGGTCCTTGCTATGGTTTTGTCCTGAAATTTATCATGAGCATGACTTAACTGTTGACATATTAGTCATATTTTTGGATAGTCTAATTTTAAAAATGCATTATTCAGTGTTTACATTATGTGTTCATTTAACCATAATATCCATTCACCTGAGAAGGTTTTATCTAAATGTGTTTTGGAATGTCCCTTGTTCCTTTACTTTACCTAATGAAGATCTAAGGACTAACATTACGTATTTAACTTTTATACAGTCTATGGTATTTAAATATAATTTATTGCAAGTAACAGAGCAGTGAGCGGGAATTCTCTTCTCTTACCCAAAGACATTTTCCTTCTACGCACGTGTCTAAAAGTCATAAAAGGTTTGCATGAGCCTCCACATTCTGCAGGTCACTAAACTCTCCAAATGCTAGAAAAAAAATGAGATTATGAGCACATCGTCCTCTGTGGTAACTTCTGTAGTACCCACTGCTGTAGATGCTGCTCTGCACCTGCTGAAAGGTTGGAGTCTCTGTTGCTTGCTCAGCAGGTTCTTCAGGTTTGTTTTAAATGTTTGTAGTTCATATTTGTCACAGACAATATAAATTGTGCAGATTACTGCATGTGTATCTGTGAGTGTGTTTGACTAAGACTGATCTTAAAACTTATTTACTTCATTTTCCACTCAGGTGGATGTCTAGGCTTTAATTCTCATCATCTAGAGCGAGTCTGCTCTGTGCCCACTCCTCTTAGATGTGCTTTGTGTTCAGTCTAACATGCCTCTGCAGTCCTTTGCTCCTCTCATGTCTGCTCTGTCAAAACAAAATAAAACCAGCTGTATTTAGACATATTGCTGTCTGGTCTGGATTTTAAAGGTCTCTTCGGTGAGTCACACACTAATTTGCTCTTTCTCTTATCATTCTCTCCTTCTCTCTCTCTCTCTCTCTCTCTCTCTCTCTCTGTCTCCCCACAGGTGAGCTAGTCGCACCACCCTCAGCTCTACGCAGCGTCTCCCCCTCCCACCTCCCTCTTCCTCAGCCTAATCCCCTCTTCCTCTGCTTCACCCTTTCCTCCCACTTGTTGTGGGAACCACACGCCATCATGTCTCTCTTGGCCTCTCCCACCCACGTCCTCCTCCTGCTCCTCCTCTTCCTCCTCCCCCTGCCTCCTTGCCAGTCAGAGTCCCAGCGCACTGACCCCAGCAGCGGCACTGAACTCCCCCGGGTGGTCTCACCCTCCATGTTTCCTTCCTCCTTCCCACCTTCCATGTCTTCTGGAAACAACACCACAACTGGCAAAAATCTGAAGTGTGAGGAAGTGTCGGTGTGTAGGCCGGGCATCCTGCTGCCCGTCTGGCAACCCAACCGGCCGGGGCTCGGCGACCAGGTGGCCAGGGCTGTGGTCTACTTTGTGTCACTCATATACATGTTCCTGGGAGTGTCCATCATTGCAGACCGCTTCATGGCATCCATAGAGGTCATCACGTCACAGGTGAGATTGAATGGGTGGAGTAGTTAAGTAGGAATCAGTGGGAATATTGCTACCTCCATAACTGAATCCTGTGAGTTTAATAGTTCTGATGGAGTTATTGAAGTGAACCTGCAGCTTGTCTAAACAAAATGTAGACTTCTGACTTTTTTTTTGTTGAAAAGTTATATGGATTTTAAATTGCCACACAAATCTCTTTAGCTGTATGAGCACTTATTCTTCAAGGAACAAAGTATTAGTTACAGAATTTGTTTGAAAGCACCTCAAGGTCACTCAACACTTTATTCGTTAAACATTAATTCTAGGAAACTCCATGTGCACAGATTCGATTATTTCATACACATCACAGCCTCTAATATTTCCCCCTCTGATGTGTTTTGGCTCAGCTGGAGCACTGACTTATACTGACAGAGATAATGGTGCATTAAATCAGCCCCATCGGCTCTCAAACTTCTCCATAATCGGCAGCTGTTGATTCATAATGTTTGTGAATGGACAGAAGCCATGCTGACCATGCAGCAAACAACTGAAAATAGACTTACTTTATATGAATTCATTTATAAGGCAGTGCATGCATGTTTAATCACTCATTAGTGCTTGTTATGCTCAAGGTTAGTGAGAGTGTTTGATGTCCACTGAGGAAGTGAAGCTACCAGTGAATGTGTTTGCATCATCATATCGTCTTTTTACAGCAAGCCAGGCCTGATCAGTTCCCTTAATGGGGATTAATATAGATTTCCCTCTTCATCCATTTATCCTCTATTATAATTGAAATGACTCTCAGCTGTTTTCTGAGACAGAGAAGCAGAACTGCGTATATACCTAAGAGGATAATGGTCATAAGTGTAACTGTTTGGAGCGAATACAGTAGGAACCAGGAAAGTGCACCCAGTGGAGTGCAGATCTCTGCCAGGTGATGACGGGATGAAAATGACCACTTTAGACAATTCTTGTAAATCCAGCATTCCAGCTTTTGTGGCATAACTGGACTTTTAAAAGCGTTAACGTTGTCTGTACGCTACAACACAACAGAGTTGGAATTCACATCAATAAACACTATTAAAAAACACTGAAAAAACAACCCATTAAACTACAGTAGGCTACTCACTTACTGATGGCAGAAGCATGAATATCAAGGCAAAATAAACTTCTGAAATGCTACCAGGGTGGTGTGATGCCATGCAGAGACCAGAACAAAAGTGGTTCGCAGCAGGACAGTGGAGAGCCAAATTGTCCTTCCCAGCTCCCTTATGGTCAAGATGGCAGTGAAGATAATAAAAATGGGGGCTAATTCATCTCGTAATGTGCTTAGCTGTAGTGGATCATAATGTATCGGGCTCTGGTTTAAAATAAGAACAAATGTTTCTGTGAATGTTTTTGTGACACAATGAAGACCAAATGTGGCCTGCAACACTCAGAAAGGCTTGTTGTTTTTGGTCAAGCCGATTTCTGGAAAAGTTGGGGCCCCGACAGGCCAGTTAAGAGGAGTGAGGAGTCAGCGATCAATGAAACAGGTTTTTCAACAATTATAAATCAATACAACCACAAGAGGTCCTTGAGCATACAATCAAAAATGTGCACAAAAAATATTAGACTGATTGATCCAGTAGCGTGTGCGTGGACTCACACACACGCACACACACACACACGACCAATGCATGATCCCCTCCAGACCTACACCTGGCGGAAATAATTACTGACGTGCAGTTTATCACTCTCAGTAAAAGTACAGCTGGTGCGTTTGTGTGTGTGTGTGTGTGTGTGTGTGTGTGTGTGTGTGTGTGAGATGGTTCAGGTGTTGAGGTCATGCAGTCATAAGCATGAGAGGAAGGGTCTCAGGAGGTTTGAACAGAGGCTGATGTTCAGTGTGAGAGAGGAGGGCGAGGACACGTGAAGGTCAGCTGGAGGGAGGAAAGAGGACAGAGAGGACAAACTCTTCATAATGAGGACGGGACAAGTTTAACAAGATCGTTTAACAGGAAAAGGACTCAACATTTACCTGGCACATTTTTCCTGTAGAGTTTTCAGCCATTCAGATGACTCATTTAGATATAACATTATGTAAAGATACGATTAAAGATTAAACCCCATCTCACCTTAACCTACATTATGGAGAACAGGAATTGTCTATAGTATGTTAACATGGCTGGCCTCCTGCCACGCCCTCCTCTTTTCTTACAGCAAGTGGAGGTGACCCACGACTCTGCTCATCACTCACTATACTGATCAGCTTTACATTTATAAACTGAGTTTCTTACTTTTAAAGGTTTATTTTTAGTTCACCTTAGGAAAAGTCACTCCATCTCACTTTATTCAGTGGTCTATGAATGTAGTTTGAAAGTAGGATCTGGGTGCTCACACTCAGAGGTGATAGAGATAATAGCAGAAGGCAAAGGGGAGATGAATAAATAGAAACAAAATGGTTAATGGAGGGAGGAGGGTGTTCATCCATCCTTATCAGGGTCAAGGTAAATGGATGTCCTATTGTGTATCCCACAATCCATCACTGTGGCAGACAAAACACCTCAGCTCTTTTGGTTGGTTCAATACACACAGTCAGTGAATAAACAGCATATAGTGATGAATACAGCAGAGACAGAGAGATAAATATGTCTTTATAATGATAAATGTGGACAGCAGGCAGCTCTGGGAGACTGTTTGTCATTACAGAGTCACAGGTTTGATCCCACAGCAACTATTCGTCACAGTGTCCTTGAGGAAGATGCTGAACCCTATTCTCCTGATGATTCTAAACAGGATATTTAATGTAGTATTTCAGTATTAAATAGCAGGTGGAGATTCATAGTCTTTTCTTGTTGTTATCTTTGTTGCTCAGCACTCAGCTGTGTTGCTTCTGCAGCGGTTCTTCCAGAGATCAGCTGTCAGTCAGTCAACATTTAAGTTTCTCTTCTTTTGGTGAAGTAAATATTACTTTTTATTTAACATATTATAACATAATACAGCAGCTAAGTACCTTGTAGTAAGACTACAAGGTACATAAAGTGTGTTTTTCTAAATGTAGGCATTCATTTCATACAACCAATGGTCTAAGACAGGAATACTCAACTTGTTTACCTCAGGGGCCACTTCTGCAAAATGAAAGGAGGCAGGAACCAGTCAGTAAACAAATATAATTAATATATAAAAAAGTAGACCTCTGTTGGGGGTTCCTGGTGATCCTCCCCTGGCACTTTTTTTCTTGATAAACAAGCTGTTTTTTGATGCTTTTCTGTGTTCTCTGGCACCTTATGTACATTCAGAGTAAGTCTACCAAAAATAGCAATGTGAATCAACTCATTGTTAATGTTAATTAGGAAGTGGTCAGCGGGCCACCCAGCACCCTGTTGAGGGACAGATTTGGCCCACAGGCGATAAGTTGAGTATCACTGGTCTAAGAACAGCTGGAGGCTCACCTGGTCCTCACAACTTTTTACATTTACATTTTAGGGTTTAAGGGATTTCAATTATTCTGGATGATTAGACCTCCTCTCAGGTGTGTGTGTGTGCAGACTGGTTGATCCTCTCACTCCCCTGTTAGCTTTGTTGCACCTGTTAGAGTAGAATAACATTCACCTTTTCAGTTAATCTGGTGACCTGAGGTAATGAGCTATAAAGCTTGGCTCACGTTCAACCTGCGTAGAGGTCCAATCAGCCAAAAGAATTGGACACACCAGTGGGGGTGGGCAGGGAGTTAAACTTAGAGTCCAACACGGGAAATAATGTACAGTTTGTCAGAATTAACGTTTGCATGTGTGTGTTTGGACCAACAGGAGAAGGAGGTGACTATCACGATGCCTAACGGGGAAACATCAGTGGCAACGGTTCGAATCTGGAATGAAACAGTCTCCAATCTGACACTCATGGCTCTCGGCTCCAGCGCTCCAGAGATACTGCTGTCTGTTATCGAGGTACACACACACACACACACACACACACGCACACACACACACACTCCATTGTGTCTTTGTGTGGATTCATTGATGCCACCACCAGTCTCTCCCTGCTCTTCTCTCTTGCTCCTTTCATCTTCATTATGTTTCATTTCTTTATTCCAAAGCAGAATTCTTCTCATTAGTTTTTATCTGTATGACTTTAATATTTTGAGACTGGTTTAACATTTTCAAAGCAGAGTGATAATTTTGCATCACATTTTAAAACATAATGACTGCTCAGTTGGCAAAACAAACCATGTTGTTAAAGAGTGTTTGACAATTACCTTCCTGTCTTTTGTTTGTTTCGATGCTTGTCATCTTAATCGGTCTCCTCTCTCCCCCCCTACTACAACATCACACACACATACACACAATCTCTTTAGGTGTGCGGTCACGACTTCAAGGCTGGTGAGTTGGGACCAGGAACCATCGTCGGCAGCGCCGCCTTCAACATGTTTGTGATCATTGGGATCTGCGTGTGGACGATCCCTGAAGGCGAGACCCGCAAGATCAAACACCTCAGGGTGTTCTTCATCACCGCCTTCTGGAGCATCTTCGCCTACATCTGGCTCTACCTCATCCTGTCTGTCATGTCGCCGGGCGTGGTGGAGGTGAGTGTGGTTTGGAAGGAAAGATTGACAATGTTTGTCTGCACAGTCAGCATTAAGGCACAAAGGAAATCCATGGTACATATTTTTGCTTGGTTTCTTTTCTGACTTTACTTAAATTATTGCAAGAACTGGGAAGAAGAACAGAAATTATTTAAAAGACCTATCCTATCTTCATTGGACTCCATCTTCTCAGTCTCAGTTTATGCCACATTACACCAGAATTACACCACTTATAATTTTACCTGCAGCCAGTTTCAGGAGCTGTGTGCCCAAAGGGATGTGACATTTTACCTTTTGATGATGTTCAAGACGATCAGAACAATCTCTGTCTGTATGTGCGTGTGTGTGTCCCAGGTGTGGGAGGCCCTGGTGACCCTGCTGTAC
This sequence comes from Epinephelus cyanopodus, assembly GCA_026686955.1. Lineage (NCBI taxonomy): Eukaryota > Metazoa > Chordata > Actinopteri > Perciformes > Serranidae > Epinephelus > Epinephelus cyanopodus. The sequence goes on along the minus strand of CM048918.1, from coordinate 11,340,819 downwards.
TTCCCAGTCTGTGTCATCCTGGCTTGGATTGCCGATCGCCGCCTGCTCTTCTACAAGTACATGGGCAAACGCTACCGTGCCGACAAGCGCCACGGCATTGTCGTGGAGACCGAGGGAGACTTGACGCCCAACAAGGGCGGCATGGAGATGATCATAGATGGCAAATTCCCTTCACGAGGTGGCGCTGTGGTCCCCGCCGAGAACTGTGGAGGTGGAACTCAGGATGGCCCAGCGGGCGCCGCAGCCAATAACATCGGTGCAGGGGCCAACCTGCCCAACTCCAACAGCGCAATGGTCAATGTGGAGAGCAGCAAGGAGCTGGATGAGAGCCGCAAAGAGGTGAGAGAGAGGGAAAGAAATTATAACAGAACTAATAAACTTCAGCTCATGAGCAGTGATTGACAAGACTGCTCATCAACATACATTCAGCATCAGATTGTTTACAGAGAGTGAAATGACAAAGAGAGAGAAGAAAGTTTTTAATTGACATGTTAGCTGTAAAACACATTCAGAGATGCTGTTATCACTGCCGAATGTGCTCTGTAATAACTCTGTAATCCCATTTCCCAGGTTTTGTGTTGGTAACAAAATGCAGTTAACACAGAAAACACAATTTCTGCTGTCAGAATTATGACATGATGTAAGAGTAAAATAACGCATAATTTTCCTGCAGAACTTGCTGTCTCCAGCTCCAGTTCAGATTTCCATTTATTAAAGTGATGCATGCTTTGTTCTGTATTTAGTGATACCAATTTGTATGTAAATGTTGTTTCTCTTTACTTGATAGATAAGTTTACACAAAAAGCACTTAACCGTCAAGCAGATGCAGAGGGAGAAAGGTTACATTAGCCACATTTAAACTTGTTAATAGCCAAACAGAGATCAGTCGTTTAACCGCTGAGGAGACGAAATACAGGAAGTGAGACAAGCAGTCTGATAGTTAATGACAGAGAGAGGAAGAGAAGAGAAGAACGTGTGGGTGGTTTGACGGACAAAGATGAAAAAACGATAATGAGGGTCAGACAGGTTGAGGGGGGAACGAGACACACAGGGAGAAACATCCCCAGGATGAAAAGTGAGAAGGACAGAATGAAAGAGATGAAAGCAGATGAAAGACAACAAGGTCAGCAGCTCATGTCCTGTGTGGACACTTCAGACAGGATTGTTTCTCAGCCTGCTTACTCATTTGCATTTTTCTTCCGCAAACTTTTTGGAAATGAAGTGAAAATATGCATTATATTTGGATGAAAACTGACTTACGACCAAATAGAAGTTCTTTTTTGGCCTGAATGCTGTCATGCACAATTACCCAGATATTATCTGCCCGCTCACTCACAATGTTAAATCCAGTCTTGTCAGGTGAAGTCATCCAGTTTTTCAACCACAGAATATAAAAAAAAATAATCTGACTTTTGTTGCAGAAATCAGACGCATCTTCAGATCTTAGCATTTCACTCATGTTGGGTACCACTGATGCCAAAAGAAGGGGGACAACAAGACTTTCTTTCACACAAGAAGACATCACTGACTCTATTATCATGAATCAAGCAGCATGGCCAGATCACAGCCAGGTGCTGCCAAGTATGCCAGGGAAGTGCCAAACACGCTTGTGGTAATTTTGTGGCCAGGCTCCCTTGGTGCACCTGTGACAGAAAGAAGGCATTATTATTGTGTGACAGTCATGGCTTATTACATTCAGCTCTCCCCATCATGAAGCACCGACAGTTTGGGAACCCTGCACAAAGTTTTCCTCAGAGGAAACTTTTTGTTGTCTGGGACGTAAGATGTTTTAAACTTTATCACATCATGTTGCTCCTCACAGCGTCACATCTACCTGTACTGAAAATTAAAAATGCGGAGCTACAGGCGACATTTTGGCCAGTCTTATTTAAAAAAAAAGATGATGCACAGGCACTACCCCAATTAACTGACGTTTAGGATGGATTCAGCAGGTAAAAACTGACAGGAACAGATGGCCCTGAGAGAATTATAAGCGGAGCAAGAAGTTTTTAAAAGATTCACAATTTTTCATGGAGCTGTGTGAACTGTTTTTTATGCATCCCATTTCAAACACGCCTGTTGATGTGCAGAAGAAACTGTGTAGAATAATTCATCATGTCAACATGTCTGAAGTGCACATGAGCACTGAGGGTCTGTAGTTAATTTACAACAGTCTGATATTGGTTGAACAAAAGATAAGCAGCCCATCTTCCGTGCTTAATTATGGTTTGACAGTGTACAGCATCATGCATCAGAGAACACGAGTGTTGATATTGAAAAGAACCCTTTCCAACACATGCAAGTTTTTAACATGATAATGACCATGAACAACCTAAACTCTGAACATGAACAAATGTTCAGATTGTTGCCCTTTTAGATGCTAAAACTTTTAGCTTTTAATTGATTGACCATCTGCAGTATCTGAACTTATATTTTCTGAGTCAACTTTGAATTTTTTGGATGCAGCTAAACCGTGGCCTAAATCTTCTCGTAGGTCAGCTTATCATTTTATTTTTCAAAATTTAAGAGATGATTTTTTTTCTTTGCTTTTATCCAGTTGGCTCTCTACATCCAAACTTTTTGGAAACAGCATTTTTTTCATCAGCCCACACATCAAACCAAGCCATCACTCAACACATAAAAATAATTAGCGGTTATTAGCCAATAGGATTAGCCTTTTTAAAGTTCAGTCATTACAGAACGTTTTTGTTGAGCTGGAAGCTGAAGCATAATTTCCTCCAGTCTTCCTCCCCTAGCTAAAGAGACAGAAAGTTCAACACTGTGTTTGTACGAACAGCCATGCGTGCTGTCAGTGTGTGTGGTTTCGATATTTTAATCATGAGCATGTCCTCTCGGCCCTCCTCCAGGTGATTCGTATCCTGAAGGAGCTGAAGCAGAAATATCCTGACAAGGAGCTGGACCAGCTGGTGGAGCTGGCTAACTACTACGCACTGCTGCACCAACAGAAGAGCAGAGCCTTCTACCGTATACAGGTAACACACACACACACACACACACACACACACACACACACACACACACACTATTCATAAACAGTCCCTGAAGTGTCCATAAAGTAGTTCAAGGACTTCTTCTGGTGAGTTTTTGCAGCTCATTTCAGACTCAGTTCATGATGAAAATACAAATAATTTATGAGCATGAATGAAAGTTTAAACAACAACTATAACTGTTTTTATACACTTTTTTAACACTTCAAATCGATCTCTTCCTAGGAAGTTTAACCGATCTGCATGAAACTCAGTGAACATAATCTAGGGACCAATATCTAAAGTTCCCTCTTGGCAAACATTGAAAACTTACTTAAACTGAGCTTCTATAAGGCAATGAATATTGTGGAGGGCGTGGCTCATCACATAAAGGTGTATAACATCTCAAGGGTTTCACCGATCACCACGTAACTTTGTAGGCATATGACCACACATAATCTGAGGGGACCCCTCCATTACTGACCCCATCAAACAAAATGGGGGCGCTAGAGAGCTAATTTTTTATCTAGGCCTAACTGCCGCATCGATTTTTAGTAAACTTGGTAGATATGTAGAACAGGACGCCTCAAGGTGACTGGAGAAATTTAACTCTAATTGGCAACTGGGTGGCGCTATAACAACAGAAAATGGCTAAAATGCGACCGATTGCTGTGGCGCCCCCTGTGGCCAAATGTTGTTGTTTTTTCTCATTTTTGGTATGACTAAGTCATGGAATGCTACACTGTACATAATCATGGAAGCTGTCAGTGTGTCATTCTTTCTGTCCCACGTTTTTCTACTCACTGACGTGGTCAATCTATGTGAAAGGTAGAAGGTGACAAAGCTACCACTGGGTATGGACTAGTTATTATATATCATAATAATAATGTGAACTGATTTACGACTCAATTATAGCAAAAATATGTTTTAATTGAGGAGTATTATATGAAATCCATGCTAAGATAATTGTAATGAAATTAAAATGTGTCTGTGTTGTGCACAAACCAAAGCTGCTCTCTAACAAAAGATTACTCATTACAAGTTGCACCAATGGGAGGAAATTGCATACACTTCCTGGCTCCTAAGTGGCCATGATCATCTCTCCCCTGCCTCTCCCGCCTCATTGTGAAGTGTTATAAAGGCGGTGTGAATGGATCACAGCAGATTCAAGACATTATAACTCTTTTAATAGTACATATTCAATGTATGTTCCTTATTATGCATCTGCTAACTTAATATTTGATATCAGCTGAATACAAGATCACATCATCTGTTGCCAAAGCTTGAGAGAGTGTGTCACTAAGACAGAGACAGGTCTGGAATAATGTTAATTTTCTCCTGATCCACTTCAGTGCCAGAATGTTTAGAGGAGGTGGAGCTTGTGAAAAATGTGTCCAATATTTATCTCAGTGACTTTGGGGCAAAAGAATTGCTCATTATCTGTGCTCACGTTCACTTCTTCTGTTGAATGAGGAGAGAAGTGGGTAAAGGGGAGTTTACACACCCAAATATTAACCTAATGAATGCTGATAAATATCTTACATGAATGAACACATTGTTGGTCAAATTTAATACAAAGTACAACGGTACAATATTTTATTAGTGTACGGTAAAATAAAGTGAGACTGTGATGTAGGGCTGGGCGATAAATTGATTTTATCGATTAATTCGAATTTGTAGTTTAGGCCGATTTGTTTTAATGGAAATCGAGTTTCTATTCAAAATTCGCCACCGCCGCTCCACACTGGGCTCCCGTAGTTCAGCGTGCATGCGCATCAGGGCCGAACTGTGTCAGGGCAACACAGAGACCAGAGGAGGATTTTAGATGCACAACATGTAGGTACATAAATGACATGCCGTTGTGTCAATAAGATAAATAAGTGTTACCAACGCCAAGCTGGCAGACCCCCGAACCGTAGTAAAGGGACCTCTGAAGACCATTAGCTCCTTTAGCTTGTGTTAGCTCGTTGTGGCAACAACACATAAACAGCGGGACTTCGTCAAAGAACGGCACTTCATTTTCAGCACTGCAGGGATGATGCACAGGCTCTCTCATCACTGTATGACTTTTACATAGAGGGAAATAACTCAAAAACAGTGTGCAGAACTGCGTAGGCTTCTTCACTGTGGCTGGCTGCTCGATGTAAACAACATAGCACATGCCTCACTTTCTTCCCGGGGCGCATCTGTCTGACGTCACACACCACACCCAGCGCGCTAACGTCTCATAACTCCTACATCAACTACACACACACACACACACACATGCCACACACATCACGCTCAGCCTGTAACATAAGGCTCTTTAGTTTGATTAAAAAAGGGATGAGGTTGATCTAACCTTGCAAAGTGAAGCAACTGTTCCTTGACAAATAAATTATTTAATTAGAAAATACATATATGAGGTTTTCTCTTGTAAATTTGTGACTTTAAACTCAGAGAATATCTGAATTCTTTTCTGACAAATGTATGACTTTATAATCTCAGAGTTTTTTTATCAGAAGTAAAATTAGTAAGACCCTCTTTTACATTAATGCATTACATATAATAATGTAATGATAAAGATAGTAGTCACAGGGGACATTTTTATATCTTTAATGCTTGAACTACATGTTCTTAATTATACTTACATACTTATACTTGAGTAACATTTTCAGTGTAGGACTTGTGTAGTGTAGAAGAGTATTTTGCAGTGTGGTATTAGTACTTCTGCTTAATTAAGGGATCTAAACACTTCCTCCATCACTGGAAACACATTACAATTAGGAAATTCCTGCCTGTTTCTTGATGTCTCCGCGTCTGTCTCCGTCAAGGCAACTCGAATGATGATCGGAGCTGGAAACGTCCTGAAGAAGCACGCAGCCGACCACGCTCGCCGCACAGCCATAACCGACGAGGAAGCACCAGAGGAAGAGGACATGGGGATTTGCAGCCGTATCTCATTCGAAAGCGCCCACAGTCAGTGCATGGAGAACTGTGGCACTCTCACACTGACTGTAGTCTGCCAAGGTACTGAAAGAAATAAGTTAATATTGAGTTCATACAAATGAGTTAAAATAGGCTGAGGCTGGTTTCTGTGCTTTAACATAAATGCTTACATTTGAATTAATTTTCTATCCAGCTTTAATCTGTTCAGGTTTTATTCTCTGAGTTCATCAGATCATTTTCTGCAGTCTGAACTTGAAGCCATAACTGATGTGTGGTTACTCATTATAACACAAGCCGCACTTCTGCTTTAAAGGAGCAGTGAGTAGTTTAGTGACATTTAGCAGTGACGATTGCAAATGAAACCACCTGAAACGTCTCCCATATGCCAAGCATGGGCTCCCTGTTAAGATTCCTTCACTGTTCATTGTTCAGGAGATTTTGCCAAGAACTGAATCATCCACAGAAGTCTCTTCCTCTCCAAAACAAGCAGACCAGGAGTCTCATTTATAAACAACAAAGTTGTGATCTATAAAAACAAACTTGACGGGGGAATGTGGCACACCTCTACAGAAAATCTGACCCACGCACACGAACATTTTTGGGGCAGGGGAAATTGAGGAAGCAGATGGTGAGGTGATGAGTTGAAGCCAGATTGTGGAAAATAAATGTGAGAGGAATCATTCGGCCTATAATGATGCCTCTCACACATTTAATTTCACTTCATATCACACAGTACTTACAGATCCACTTTATTTTTTATTTACTAACATTCAGTCCAGCAGTTTTATTTGTGCTAGTGAGCCTTAACCTTTACATAAACACCTTACAGTTATAAAAATGATAAGCCAGTTCAAATGTCAAATCAAATTCTGCTCAGTATTCATCAGCGCTGTCTCACCGCCATCATTCACTCGTGGTCAACTGTGGAGCACACTGCAGCTGTTGGATTGCACACATCAAATAGCATTAAATAATTGCAAAACAGAGCATCAGCATTTTTCAATAATATCTCACAGTACCGTAAATATGTATCACTTAGTATGCTTTTAGTTTTCATATTGATTTGTGTGTAAAATTGCTGCAGCAAACATGACTGTGTGTGTTCAGAGAGCACTGGAGACATCGCATCAGCTGCCACACACTTTTCTTTGTCCAGCCACCTTATGTAGCTATATCTTCACTACTTTCACATGTGAATTATGTATGTTATGAGTCCTAATCATAATGCAGGCCAAGCAGACATAGCAAACTTAAGTAAATAAATAAATAAATAAAGAAATTCTGTTCAACTAACAAATTTTAATTTTTGAATGGTATCCCAGGATCAGGGATACCACAGATCGTCACTGTCATTTTGGCAGGGTGTGAGGCAATCAGTGTAAATGCTATAAACATATAAACACAGTGGCTTCATGTTAAAAAAATCATGTTTTTCCACTGCTGCTCGTTAAGGAGAGGCCAACGCGTAAAGGCATATGGCCCCATCTAGAGCCAGTGTTTGGTTTGTCTGTTCTGGGCTACTGAAACATGATGGTGCAATATGGTAGACTCGGTAGATGAGAATCTGCTTCCTGTATAGATATAAATGGGTAATTTTAAGGTAACAAAAACACAATGCATTTTGTTTATAGGTGCCTTTCAGAGCACTCAGGGGCACCGTACAAGACACAGTTTAAGAAAAAAACAAGCAGCAATGTATCCATAGATCATAAAGTCTGCACTATACAATGAGTTTATTAAAATGACTAGACAAAGAAAAAAACATAATTATAAATACTAGGTATAAAATCATCATCGTAAAGTCATCATCAGTGCAGGTCACCATATGTGGGTCTCCATTAAATTAGACTGAGTATGCCAGCTTGAAAAGGTGTGTTTTCAGACAGGATTTAAAAGTGGAAAGAGAGTTCAGAGAGAGGCAGAACGGCTTAAGGCTTTAGAACCCATGGTAGTTAAGCAGGCAGATGGTGAATTCAGTTAATTATACACCAAAGAAAACTTATTGTATTATGTTCCACTTCTGCCAATATATCCTCTAAATCATACACACTGGACTTTTAAATATAAGTAAAACTATATAAGTTAAAAATCATAAGTACTACTTAAATTACTTTATTGATTGTGGGGTAGTTTTATCTGACAGAAAATTTTATTTAACAGGAAAAATAATGAGAAGCTATCTGCCAGATGAATGTAGTGGAGTAAAAAGTGTATTTCCCTATGAACTGTGGAGTGGAATGGAGTTTAAGTATAAAGTAGGAGAAAAAGTAGCTTTAAAAAACACTGTACTCTCCACCACTGAATTAAAGACTACTTCACTGTTTCCACCGCAGGGATGAACACTGCTACTTTATTTGTGTTTTAAAAGTGAAGTCTTATTAGGTCTAATTTGCACTACAGAGTTTATCTACAGTCCATCACAAAGGAAACTTCCAGCAGCAACTTTATTATGATAATGAGAAGCACATTTACTTTCGATTTACTTTAGAGTTTTATCAGGATCAATAAAATCTGTGAGGGTGCTCAGTGTGGAACAATCTCGTCATGTAACTGAGCTGTAAACATTACAGCTTGTTTGTGTTAAGTTTTTATACAGAGATGCATAATGTCCGATACATTTTAATGAAGGATGATGATGAATTGTTGTATCCAGCATTATTCTGTGTTATTCCTGCTGTTTAGGCGGCCTGGGAGAAAACACCTTCTATGTGGACTACAGGACAGAGGACGGTTCAGCCAACGCTGGGTCGGATTACGAGTACAGCGAAGGAACACTGGTGTTCAAACCTGGAGAGACTCACAAAGAGATTAAGGTGATTGAAGAGCAGTGGGAGACGAGGAAGAAGAGAGAGATGATATTTAGACACAGTGGGGATAGACAGACACATTTTAACACTGGGCACTAAAACTACCACAGACCACCTAAAAGACAAGGCCTGATCCTGTACTAGTCATCAACACAGGAAATGTTTAGGATGACTCATTTTCACTGAGATTGTTATACTATGCTGCAGGAGTTCACAAAATGAATGATTAGCTGACTACTTGTACCCATCCCATAATAATCTGGGCTGCTCTAATTTCAAACAATGCAAAGTAAATGTGGTGAATATTAGGCCAACAGAATAACTTGAACTTGATTATATCAGATTCCTTTAGGGAACAGTATAATAAAATACACAACATGGGCATATGTTATTATCGAATGACACAAAGCTGAATGCATTTTAAAATTTGAGGCTTTTGAGAAAACGTTCAGAGATGAGGCCCCGGGAGATTTGCTGTGTTTCTCTATTTTACATCATTTGAATATTATTCTCTTTGCTCTGTCGGTCACATAAAACAAGACATTTGGAAAACTTTCAGCTTTTGGAAATTGTAATAGCTATTTTTCTGTTTCACTATTTTCTGACTGACTACACCAAATAATTAATTGAGAAAATAATCGTCACATTAATGGAAACCCTATTATATTGCATAAGCAGATATTGTAGGAAATTAAATGAAAACAATGTCAGTGAATGTTTCACAGATAAGTTCAGCATCAACATTTGGGACTTGGCAGATTCGCTTATTAAACGAGTTAATTATGTTGTTAAGGATTGTAATTCAGCTGGCACCAAGTTTATCACACAGCAAATGTGCTGTTGCAAATTAGTATCCATATTATATTATTTAATATAGTTTTTTGTCTGGTGTGTTCAGTTGTGACAGCAGAGCTTGTAAAAGAGGAGATTTACATAAATATATGATCTTTTCAGATAATTTTTGATTCGGACTACCTACTTTTTATTTTGTTTTAAAGATTGATTATGTAACACATCCATATTCTGTCTTTTGCTCTGTCTTTGTAAAACCTGTTCAGTGTGTGGCTCAACCCAGACACACTTTTAAAGTCCTGCTTCTCCCTTGTCCTTCACAATGTCAGGTTTGGGTTTAATCAGACGGTAAGGGGAGCGCACTATTAAGAAATAAGTCAAGTTTTTTGGAGATAAGATAAAACTTTAATGATCCTTGTGGGGAAATTGAAGAAGCAGATCTATCAAATACATAATTGAACAGGATATCTGTCAGTTCATCCCGAAAGCTCTGAGCTCAAAGTTGTCTTTGCTGAAATACTGGAGATAAAGCTGATACATTTTTACCTCAGGCAGCCTCTCAAACACAGAAGCCAGCTTCACACACACTAAGTTACCAGCTAACCAAATGTGGTGCTGGAGGAGCTCTGGACTGAGACCAGTTCTTTATGGAGCTGCATAAACATGCTGCAAGCCTCTGAGTTAACCTGCAGTGAGGCTGTAAAATGTGGAAAGATATCCGAGGAGATCAGAGCAAGGAGGGAGAGGGGTTGAATAATGAGAGTCCCAGCAGGAGAGACAGAGAAAGGTGAGGAGAGACAGATTTAGAGGTTGAAGGAGAGGAGAAGAAAAATACTGCTGTTACTAAACAAACTACTACTAATCTCTGCTGCTACTTCGTTAGCTAGTACTTAACTGTGTGAACCGAAAAGCTCCCCGCAGGTGTAAAACACAGAGGGCAGCTTTCTCTTACCTTACAATTTACCATGAGATTGATAATGTAATAGCTGCCATAAATATTTCCATTTAAACACTGATTAGCATGTTGTTTGTTTCTATTAATTCAAACAGGAAGCAGTTAAAGATAAGGTAGGCTGTTTCATTTGGCATCATTGGGCAAAAATCCCATAATAAACTTTGAGCATATTGTAATTTAAGAGGACTGAGAGAACACTAGACGTCTGCACCTCATCCTGGCTTTGTTTTCAGGCTTTAGAAAATCTAGTGACAAGAGAATTTAGCCAATCAGATGCAAGCATCTGCACAATCCAAGCAGACGCACACGCGTGTCCCTTCAGGCAGTGAAAGCCTGGTTCAAAGGCAGAGATTGCTGCTGAGAAAATTGCTATTCCAGCATTGGCAACAACTGCCTACAGTGCAGAGCAACCCAAAAAAAGAAAGATGGACTTATTAAAAAGAGAATGTGACAATTAACGACACAGTATGTGTCAATATCAGCGAAGCTTTTCAGAAATGAGTGAAAATGTTGCTAATCGGAGCCAAAGACCCGACAGCTGCAGCTTCAAGTTCATGTTTTAGAGCGCGCTCAGGCCACATTTTCCTGACAGAACTTGATCTGAGTCCGAGACAATTGTAACTGACCCCGGCCCGAACCCGACTATGGGTTGCTGTTTGTAAAGTGGCTCACGCTGAAAATAACATCAACATTTTGCCACATTAACTTCAAATAATGTTTAAAAAGTGTTGTGAATTTTTTAACGTCACCTTTTACCACATTTACAGCAATATTTGTTAACTTAGGAATATATCAAATAGTTAAATCTAAATATTAAATGTGGCACCAAAATGTTAAATGTTAAATCTGAATATTAAATCGAAATCTAAATGTTAAATCTAAATGTTAAATGTTAAATTTAAATGTTCTGGGTGAAACTAAATATTTAGCTAATATGCAAATTCGCATTGCCGTTCACCTGAAATGGTTTTCCAACAGTCTTGAAGGAGTTCCCAGAGGTGTTTTGACCATGAAGGCCTGATTCGCGCAGTCTCCTCTTAACAGTTGTTCTAGAGATGGGTCTGCTGCTAGAACTCTGTGTGACATTCATCTGGTCTCTGATCTGAGCTGCTGTTAACTTGCGACTTCTGAGGCTGGTGACTCGGATGAACTTATCCTCAGAAGCAGAGGTGACTCTTGGTCTTCCTTTCCTGGGTCGGTCCTCATGTGTGCCAGTTTCGTTGTAGCGCTTGATGGTTTTTGCGACTCCACTTGGGGACACATTTAAAGTTTTTGCAATTTTCTGGACTGACTGACCTTCATTTCTTAAAGTAATGATGGCCACTCGTTTTTCTTTAGTTAGCTGATTGGTTCTTGCCATAGTACGAATTTTAACAGTTGTCCAATAGGGCTGTCGGCTGTGTATTAACCTGACTTCTGCACAACACAACTGATGGTCCCAACCCCATTGATAAAGCAAGGAATTCCACTAATTAACCCTGATAAGGCACACCTGTGAAGTGAAAACCATTTCAGGTGACTACCTCTTGAAGCTCATCGAGAGAATGCCAAGAGTGTGCAAAGCAGTAATCAGAGCAAAGGGTGGCTATTTTGAAGAAACTAGAATATAAAACATGTTTTCAGTTATTTCACCTTTTTTTGTTAAGTACATAACTCCACATGTGTTCATTCATAGTTTTGATGCCTTCAGTGAGAATCTACAATGTAAATAGTCATGAAAATAAAGAAAACGCATTGAATGAGAAGGTGTGTCCAAACTTTTGGCCTGTACTGTATATATATATATATGAATGTCTCACATTTTTCACATCACTATATCACCATTTAGACTAATCTGATGTTGGTAAAGTCTATAAACACAATGACTGAACACACATTACTATTTCTGTATGCACGTTTTGTAAATAATAACATGGTTATCGTAGATTAACGGGGCTAAACGGGGGGTCTGGGGGGGGGGGGTAACATCTAACGGGGTTAGATGTTAGCCCTGTTAGCGGTGTCTGTAATGACTCATTAACTCTCAGTCTTAGAGTCTTAGTTACAACATGATTGAGCTAGCAAAGCAGTTTTGTGTTGCTATGTGTGGTATTTATTCAGTTTGGTTTTTAAGTTAACAAATATTGCTGTAAATGTGGTAAAAGGTGACGTTAAAAAATTCACAACACTTTTTTAAACATTGTTTGAAGCTAAATGTGGCAAAATGTTGATGTTATTTTCAGCGTGAGCCACTTTACAAACGGCACCCCATCCCCGACAGCCTTTCTGATTTTAATGTCCGAACCCCATCTGAGACCAAAGCAGTTTGATACCTGACAGTTATTGTTTTTATGGTTTCACTTGTCTGTTTACCGTAATCACACATGGACAGTGTGTAAATGACCATCAAAAAGCTGCTGTTACACACACAGCAGCGCATCAGCAGCAGTTTTAACTGCTTTACTTTCCTTATAGCAAGTTTTGTCTAGCATCCTCCGTTTTTACCAGTACGGTCTGAATATTTATCGCCTCCTGCCTGAAATATAACTATTGGCCTGTGTTGCATTCAGGCGGTGTTACATAAATAACAAATTCCAGCACTTGAATAGGCAATAGCACAACACAGCAGCATGTCAAGTGGGCTGAACCTGACCTGAACCCTAGCAAAGTTGGAATTTCTGAACCTGGCCCGTCGGGCTCGGGTTGGGTATCCACACTCTACTCTCCCTGTTGCTACAGACCACCTCACCAGGAGAACAGGCTACTGTTACACAGGTTAGACCTGGCGCTGATGCTGGCCACCAGCTCGCAGTGATACCCTGCACTATGGGGTTTGCGCTGGCTGAATTTGAGTGGCTAGAGCTACTAACTCAAGGTCCATTTCTTGAGCAGCTGCCCACTGTCCTCCCCGCAAAAGCAGTCCACAGCAGCAGGGAGCGAGGTGGAGAGACAGTGGGGCGGCGAGCAGCTAATTAATGTTTTATTTGTGGACTGATAAACACAGAGATCGGGGCAAAGAGGGTCTGAGTGAATACGTTATGTGCAACTCTACAATGAAATAAGATCAAATAAATCAATGTATGGAAAACACTGGGTTACTGTATGAAGCAATTGTGTATGCCCATGATCATCTGGTGGGAGGAGGGTGCATTTGTTTGTCTTTGTCTTTTTTAGATTCCTGAATGAATAAAACTTTTTGCCACAAGAGGAATTTACTTTGCAAAATTTGCAGAGTTAAGCATAAACAAAGTATCAAAAACACATCAATTACAACATAAAACAGAAAAATAAGAATCACAAAAACATCATAAAACAGTAAAGAAAAAAACAACATCATCATTATGATATTGATGAAGGACTTGGTCAGAGTTGTTAAGCAGCTAAATGCTATGTGATGTCTCTGTGAGTCTGCATCCTGGGCACGCTACGCCTCCTCCCTGAAGGTAATAGTGCACAATGCAGGGTGCAGGGAATCCGCTATGATCTTGTGAGTTGGATTCATTGAGTACCTGTCTACTCCAGATTAAATGTAATATTCCTCAAAGAAAAATCAATAAAGGAATCTTTCTAAAATTTAGGAAAAGTACCATCGAAAACCCTTCGGTGCTTCAAATGATTAGCACTATTGACTGCAACATATCATTTTGAGTCTAACCTGAAAAGAGGGTACAAAGTTATATGATCAGTCCAAGTGGGCTGCTCTGAAGTTCACTCATTTATTACAGATCCCATTCTCCTTTTTTCTGCAATCTGACATGAAGAAACCTACAATATTACTTTTTTTTAAAGTGCACAGTGCTGTGCGAATGAAAAGCATATAGGATGATTGCATGAGGTAAAGACTCAGTAATCTCTCTTCGAATTCAAAGTTTGATGAAAGATCAAAAGTAGAGTCAGAGCTGCTGAGTGAGACGAGAGTGATGCAAGAGCTGAATCCCATAATAGAAGCAGAGGGAGGGCTGGATGTAAAAAACACACACAGTATAAATAGGCTCATCTACCATGAGTGAATGGATGGAGAAACGCTTAGTGAGTACATTACAAAGGTCAGTGTCATCCATTTCAGCGGCGTACCAGTGGATTTCATTGATCACGATGCCAGAAATGAGCAGCAGGGAAGCCAATTTATCCTGAAAGTCTCACTCAGTTCCACTGTGTGATTCTCCACTGATTAAACCAAACCAGATCATGGTGACAGAATCAATCAAGCCCCACAATGTCAGCGCTCTTTGTTGTAACCAAGAATAATAATATTATAGTATGATAACAAAGGAGACAGCCATTCGTTGTTATGTTAATGAATCTAATTTGCAACACAATGATGAAATTAAAGTGCAGCAAGATTATAACAGTGCTGCCAGTTATTCAAGTCTAAAAATACTGTGTACATCTGTGTGTCAGTCGCACTGATCATCAAAGTTTTTCAGTGTACAGTATTTCTTAGTTCACTGGTTTCCTGGAAATTTAAATGACTCAGAGCGGCTGTGATCAGATAAAATGAAATCACGTTTATTTGTCACACAGTACAAGGCACAGTGAAATTCTTTTGTACCTAGTTCCAGAAAGCAAGCACACACACACACACCTGTGTTTCATGTGGTGCATTCGCATGGGATAAGCAAAGTTTGTACTTTACTCCAATTTCCTGACCCAACATAGAAATACTACACAGCACCACTGGCAGGGATGTACAGCGATAACCTCCATTTTTCTTCTGAACGTGGCTTAAACAAACTGAACCAACCATGCTTGTGAAGCGAGCCTTCTGCATCCCAAAAGCTGTCTAAAATTTGATTTATAGTTGCCAACGCAGCTGTAAGTCTTGACTAGGAAAGAAGCAGAAATGAGGCGCGGAGAAAACTGAAAAAATAAGTGTAAACTGTAAACTGATACAAATTACAGACATGGCAGACTTGCACAGGGATTAAGATCATAGACAGAGTCCTTAATTATTATACGTTACCAGAGGTCCCCATGTAATACTAGTCCCATGTGAATAGGGCTCAACTAAGAATTAGAAAATAATAAAATAGAAGAGAATAGAATGCTATTGTGGCTGAGATTTTTTCGTAACTGCACATCCAAAAGCTTTTGCAGACTGTAAAAATACAAGCACATTAATAGGCAACACAAAAGCCCCAACAGAAGTGAGCATCAATGGATGTAGACAATTAAACGCTCCAGCTGTTATTTTCTGCAGATTATTATTACCCGCAATCATGGAAGAGGAAAGTTCCACACAAACTCTGACCTGCATTCAGCATCTTTGTCTACAGAGGCAGCCTCTGTCAGCAGTGGTTGGTTACAGGTTTATGAAGACACCTTTCATCCTCACTGTAGTGACATGATTGTTGAAACATTTTCCAGGAATTTAAATCATCTTGCAAAATGGAATCACATTTCCCCTTCTTCATTTTTTCATGTTGCATTGTGGCCCACTCCATCGAGAACATGTTGACGTCTGAACACGTGGCAGCACGTGGTCTGGCTCATTGGATTATAATGGCAACCTAAAGTGATCTGGGAGTGCTAACAGCCTCATATAGATGAGAGAAGTAACTGGAGTCTCTGTGTGTCTGCTGAGGGAAACGCTCTCAGCCCCGCCTCCTCTCAATATTCAATACAAGCAGTTAGACCAGGATTGATGTCATTTCACTTCAAATTCATAAAATTAAACTGCAGTTCACATAATAATCTCTGAAGTCTGGATCTTTTGTTATGGTAGGTTCTTATAGAGAAAAAATTTAATATCAGCACCTGCAGAATAAATTAATTGCTACAGTTGCTGCTTTGTAGAAGTTACCTTTGATCAAACCCATGTAGTCATGCTGCAGGTGTTTAAGGTTGTGTTCATTCTAACTCTTTTATATAGAGTTTGGTAGTTTAATCTACAGCAATGCATCATATTTGATAAAATCATCAAATGTTTGTTGTGTTGTTGTACATGTATCTCCAAAAAGTCCATTTGTTATGGTGTCTGATGATCTTTAAGAAACATTTAAGAAATTTGACAGCAGGTATCAAAGTAGAGTTTTCAACTTGTGAACATTCACGTCTGAAGATAACAACCTTGTTTCTCTGTGTCTCCAGGTCGGTATCATCGACGACGACATATTCGAAGAGGACGAGCACTTCTTTGTGCGCCTGCTGAATCTGCGTGTTGGCGACGCAGAAGGGATGTTTGAGAGTGATGAAGTGGGTGCTGCCCCGAAAGCTCGCTTGGTTGAGCCCCTGGTTGCTACAGTGACCATCCTGGATGACGACCACGCTGGCATCTTCACGTTCAGCGAGCGCATGGTGCGGGTGAGCGAGAGCGTGGGCACCATGGAAGTGACAGTGGTGCGCAACTCAGGTGCCCGTGGCACCGTCATCCTGCCGTACCACACCGAGTCAGGCACCGCCAAGGCTGGGCAAGACTTTGAGGACGCCCGAGGAGAGCTGGAGTTCACCAACGACCAGACCACGTGAGTCAAATCAATCCTTTATTTATTTATCCATAAAAGATTTTATGTTTTACATTTTCATACATTCATGTCTTGGAGAATCTCTGCACAACCTCTGTACTCTGCTGCTCGTCACAAAGCAGCTGTGTTGTAAGTTCAGTGCCTTGCTCAGTGGTATGTCACTTCCTCTGCCCTGTTCTCCATGTATAAGCCTGTGAGGAGGGATTACAGTGTTTGAGAGCTGCTGATTGATGTGCTGAACATTGCCTCATCCTTAAAAAAATCACAGTAACAGCAATAAGACAGACAGAAGGAGCAGAAGGAAATTTTTGTTACCTTCTTTGCCCTCTTCATCTTTTTTCTCATCACCCTTGGCTCCTCTTCCATCCTCCTCATCTCGTCTCCCCTTTCCCTTTATTTATTCTCACCTTTTCTCTCCTCTTCACCTCTCTCAGCTCCGTCTTCCTTTTCATGCTCTCCTTCTTCATCCGTGTGCTTGCAAGACAGCAGTCCTATCCATTATTTATTAAGGCTGACTTGAAGGGGAGCCCAGCATGTTTATGTTGAATTCTCTCCAAGTTTCTTGTGGAGAGTCAAAGTTTGTGTTTTGAAATGTTCAGGTTTCTAATTGCTGGGTGGTCACTGTGTGAATGTAATACACTTAATTAGCTGCATTAAAGACTGACACTTCTATTACAATGACTCATTTACATGCACAAAATATTCTGTTTTTTTTTTTTTTTGTCCTTATTTCGAAAAACATAATATTCCTGCTAAGTTGTTTACATAGCTAATGACAGTAAGTTTTCCATTAATATTTCTGTTTACATGCAGCTGTGCATATTCCGATTACCATGCCCTAACATTGTCTGTCACGTCAAAATATTGAAAGGTGGATGTCTGGAGCTGCCTGTGCCATTTTGCTTCCTTGCATTAGAATAGAATTTTTTCAGAGTTTTCCACCAGTGGTGGATTTGTTAAACCTGAACAGTCTCTTTTTCATCCTGTCAACCACCTTCTTGAAATAGTTGCTGTTGCAATATTTACACATATCCAAAAACCTGTTGGTATTCAAGTCTGTTTAAAAGTAGGTGTGTTTCTCCTTCCGAACAGAAATGTAGGCTTTTCTTTTTGGCATGCATCTCTATCCCAGCCTTGTAAACTTGGTTAGTTGGTTTGTATACAATACATCAATGACAATGCAGAGAGCTGACTGTAAACACACACACACACACACACACACACACACACACACACACACACACACACACACACATACAGTATATAAGCCATTTGTTTAATGGCTTTGACACAGGTGCGTTTCTTTGTTTCAGAGGCCAGGTTTTATGTTTGCGCAGCACATGTGTTTAAAAAAACGATCAGATTGTTGCTTGCGTGATTCCAGCAACTCTAAGCTGATGTAGACTGGCAGGTTCATTGACTGACAGAGACCTGGATTAGGTAAGACAGGGCTGGTGATGAATACTGGCTGAGTGGATGGATCTAAATAGTGTTCCTGTAACCATGAAGAACTCCATTTAATATCTCTCCCAGTCTCAGCACCACCTCAGCTCTGCTCTAATGGGGGAATTTATACCAGATTGTTCGTCCGGTGGTTAATGATGGCCCTGTCAGCATGTCTGAATATTTGTCAAAGCATCCGACCAAATACCTGAACATTTCTGCTGCTGGACAGACAGCGTTGTCATCTTTTTCACCTCATTTACAGCCACAGGCTTCGTCTGTCTGCCTTCTCTGCCACTTGTGGCCTTGCTGCTTGATTACTGATGAGGCACTAACAAGCCTCCAGATCCAACTTTCACTGGAAAATCGCTGTGACTGCAGTTCCACTTCATGCTTCTGCAGCCAGCTCAGAATACTTTTACCTCCCTCCTTTTGACCACAGCATGTCATGTAGAATGATAGTAGGGACCTCTGCTGGGAACTGTTAGACCACATCTGTCTCTGACCTCCAGTCTACTTCTGGAACCAGAAACTTCTCTTGTGTTTTGTTTTTTGTTTTCTTGCTGTACATATCCATCTTGCTTTGCTTAGACACTGAATTTGTCTTGACCAGGATGCCGGGCTTTCCTTTTCTCGAACCCATTTTCTATCCTGTAGTACGTTCGACAGCTTTACAAACACCTACTCTGTAGTCATGCCTGGTTGTGACCATAGCCTGTAAATAATGGATGAATCTTCTGTGACATCACCCATTTGTTTGTGGACTCCCATTTTGAAGCCTTGAATTCAGCACTTTGGCCATTGCCATCTTGGATTTTTGGAGCCAAAAGTGACCATATTTGCATATTTGGAGTAGAGTAGAGCTGGGGATTTTAACATGGTGGTTGATGGGGACCGACTTCTGGATCCAGCCTCATGTAGCCATTCAAAGAACTGCAGTTTCGGCACCTCTGCTTTGGCTTCATCATTCAGTCCTGTAACGTGCCTATCTTGCAGAGAGAATATCTTCTTCGCTCAGCCTGGGGGCCTCAAGCCTTGGGCTGAATCACAGCCATGCTGATACTTAGTATAGCAGCACTCTCTCTTGTGAGATATTGCTTAATTGTGCTGCAACCTTACCTCAACCCGAGTGTTTGTAATACCTTAATAAAATAGGGCTGATCATCAGTTGCTTAGTTGAACTGAACATCTTTACATATTTGATGGAATCAGCAGGTATTGTTGGGCTAAGTGCTGTCTGTAAATAACCAGCCTGTTAGTATCCAACAGTTTGATCTACAGGCTCAGATTGAGATTGGACACAACAGTCTGATGCTGCTGTGCTCTGCTGTGGTAATTTGTGATTTACCACACTGACAGTCAATATTCACATATCTGATTTGCCTCAGATCTCGGTGTAACCCGCGACACAACACTTAATTAACATTTTCCTGATTCTTTCCTGATGTGACGATGCCTTTCTTTCCCTCAAACGCAGCCTTGGCGATTTGTGCTTAATGACACGATGCCGGTCTGGTCCGGTGGCTCTGAAACATTTAATTAAATGGAATTAATTTTCATGTCAGAACTTTGGAGAGACCTGTGACGTGTCAGCACAGTTTATAGCTTTCAGCAGTGTCCTCATTGCTGTGACTCTCTTGCCATGCTGTTTTATTATCTTTCTGTCTGCTCATCCTCATCTAATGATCTCCCTCCTTCATTTCTGTCATTGTCACGCCACATTGCTCTCCAGTCAGGGCAACTGGCCATGGTCTACATCTGTCTGTCTCTCCACCTTTCATTTTTCACTTACTGTCCATCAGTTTCCCTTCGCTCTGGTGGGTCTCCTCTCCCTCTGTTTCCATCTTCCCTTGCTCCTTCGCCTATGTACACACCTTTCCTTTCTAGATATTTCTTCATACATTCCTCTTTTTTTCTATAAGTAGCTTACCTCCTCAATCTGTTTTGTCTACTCCCACCTCTCTCCTCTCCTGTATGCTTCATTTTCTCCCTCCCCTCTTAAATCTCTTCCTCCTCCCCTTTTTCTTCCCTCCATCTCTCCTTTCCTTTTCCTCCATCTCTCTTTATCTTTCTTTCTCTACCTATTGCTCCCTCTCTGTCTATTGTCAGTATAGATTTCTTCTGTCCTCAGTGAGCTGGTTTTTATTTCAGTCCGGTGGTCCTCAGAGACACTAACAGGTCTTGTCATCATAGCTTCATCTTCACTTTCTCTCCTCCAATATGTAGCTGTCATTCCTCATCATATCTCACTTTTTCTTTTAATAGTTTCCTTTTTTATGAATAGCCAGCTAAACACTTTGCATACACATGGGTGCAGAAAAATAATAGTCTTGTGTTCTCGTGGCCAGATGCATAAAACTGTGGATAGATTCACAACTAAAACTGTGTGTACTCACAAAAGCAGAAATGTGCATATTTATTATTATTGTCAGGTAATAAAACGGTATAAAACCATGTATATGCTTTAATCTGGATCATTGTGGTGCTGGGCGAACATGCACAAGCCATTCCACACCTACTGTTTGCCATAATCGGATGTAGAAACACCCTGAAACATCTATTTGCATATTGATACTTGTGTCCCTCCACCATTCTTTAGACCTGTCAATGAGAAATATGGTAAAAAAAAATGTGCAGCCTCACTAATTGTGTCACTCAGCGAGGTTCTTCAACAGCAGAGCAGCTGTCAATACGCACGGCTGTGGATATTTGTAGCATCTGTACCACTCATTCATCACACTTCTGCCAACCATCATTATTGTGATTGAAATTACACAGAGCGCTGTGCAGCCTGCAAAGATAATAACACAATAAATGAAATTAGCAAACAGTCTACAAACAATTTTAGCCCTCTCTCAACTTATATTCAAGATCCACTTTATTATCAGTCGCAGTTATCGCAGCTAAAACCATGCGTATGCCTGGACTGAAGAATACATGAAGTGCGCACATTCTTCCATTATAAACACCAGTTTATGTGTGGGGGAAAAGGCGTATGCATGGTGTTTGCGCGTGCTCATTATTTATGCATCTGGTACTGCAGTATCTCAAGACTATTTTAGATTATTGGAGATACTACAGTGTCCTGGCCTTTTATCTTTTTATCCACCTGTGACTGAATTATTGATACTGTCTCTCTCTGCATCCTGCTTCCTTCTGCTGTGATTTACACAGCAGCTGGTCCCGATCAGACAACAAGAGGGAGGTGTGTGTGTGTGTGTGTGTGTGTGTGTGTGTGTGTGTGTGTGTGTGTGTGGTGGGGTGGGGGTGGGTGGGATGCTCCCCTGCACACATACATGAGATTGTATGTTTGTTTACAGAAATGCAAAATATTACAAAGTTTGTTGTTAATTCTTTTCTTTCTTTCTGTGTGTGTGTGTGTATGTGTGTGTGCAGTCAGACATTCCAGGTGAGGATAATTGATGATGAAGAATATGAAAAACACGAAAACTTCTTCATTGTGCTGGAGGAGCCACGCTGGCTTAAGAGAGGAATTTCAGGTACGTTTTTTGTTGTTTGTTTGTTTTTGTTTTTCTTATCATTCTATCATTTCTTATCATATTTAATGTGATTGTCTTATTTTACCTAAAAACACTTAAGACAAACAGATGAAGAGGAGTAAAATCCTTTAGTCTCTTACACAGACGCCGATGACGTCAGCACGCTGGCTGACTCTGTCGTCTGTGGACATTCCCATAGGAAAGTTGTAATAGAACTAGCGCTGGCTCCCAGCGGCAGCGATGTGACTGGATCCAAATCTGTGTACTTCCTTACTTCCTCGACCAACAGCTGACTAGCTTTGCCTTACACCCGCCTACACCAGAAATGCTGTTCCCTGAATTGTTGTCCGTAGTACAACAGAAAAGGAAGTGTTAAGTGCATCACAAGAGGAGATTAAAATGGATATGATTTCATTTGATTCGGCTATATTGCATCTCTGTTACATGTAACACAGGTGCCGTACCTATGGCAACAGCGTTGTGTGGTCTGGATATCCCCGCCCATTTCTATTACAAAACAAAAGACGAATGTCCCCAGACCTGAAGTAAGGGAGGCTGGTCACGCGAGACTAAAAATCCTTTTGATCTGTTCACCTGGACTCAGACACACAGACAAGATACACATAAACACAGAGGAAATCATTCAACTTGTTATTCACATGAAAATTTAATTCTTTTTCAAAATCATAGAAAATAGACTCTCCTTTTAACTCCATAACAACACGAACAAGCTAGCCCATAACTTATTTGGCATTCTGTTCTTCATTCTGATGACAATGTAGGCAAATATACGATAAAAAACAGGGTTCAGTTTGTCACCCACAGATTACCATGCTCCCAGGAGTGCAGCTCAGACTTGCTTCCAATTTTTCCCATTGGCCACTCGTGGTATTACAGCAAGGAGAAAACAAAACAAAAAACAACCCAAAATCTATTTTCCCCATAGACCACCCTTACAAAAGAGACACCTGTAAAACTGTTAACAGGACACCTCCAACTGTAAACAAAGTCAGTCTATTGTGAATATTTGATTCATGGAAGTTTTATTTTTGTAAAAGGTTCTTTGAGTCAAGAAAAGCAATTTAAAAATAAATTAATTCACATTAAATATAGAATATAAACAATATGAATGATAGTGTTAAAATGTTAACAGCAGGTTATTAAATTAATTAATTAATTAATTTGTTAAATTAGTGGAACATTGTGATCTTTCACTGCTTATTTGTTCATATTTGAAAAGGCACTGCTACCTAAGAAACTACTGCAAACTTTTGTGCTGCTTTAGTTTGTGTATTCTGAGTTTTGCTGCAGCCTGTTCATTTCATTTTGTCATTTGTTCTGTTTTGTTTTGCTTTTTTTAGCTGTCTCAGTGACCCACTTCTCCCACAGGGATCAATAAAGTTCTTAGACACAAAGACTCACACACGTTAAGGGATCCATCCATTCACCCATTACCTGTCACTGCAACAACACAAGGACTCAGCCGCCTCCTTTATTCTTTGTAATGTGAAAAGAGAGAAAAACACAGAGAGAGACAGAGAGAGACAGACAGACACGAGTGTTTATTTGATTTTCTGAAGATTTTCTTAGAAGTCAGACAGCCATCGCCACAGTGTGTAACTAATTTAGAGATTACAAAAACACTCACAGCTGTCAGATGGAGGGATAAGAGGAGAGGATTTTTATTAATGGTAAATACTACAGTGAAGTGATGTACACAGTTGGTTCTGTGAGTTTGTGTTTGTACTTTCATCTGAATCTGTGAAGTAGAGTTTGATGTGTTATTAGATGTTGCTGTCAGCCTGAATGTGTACTATTACTTACTGCTCTTTTTTCCCTCCCCCTCTGTCCTCTTTACAGCTCTGCTGCTCAACCAAGGTAAGACAACTCGATTATTCCTTCTGCTTCATTAAGTCCAAGGCTGATTTCATGTGTCAGGAAATTTAAGTAGGGCTGCAACCATAGACAGTATGGACAACGCATCTACACTTAACCCCACTGTACAGAAAAAATATCCCTCATGCGGCTGCTGCCATCTTGCTCATTCGGAGCCAGAATCTGCGCAGTATCGATCTCTGTGGTATCAAGTTTCCCATGCATACAGACATCCAATTAATTGCAAGCAGCGTCACTGAATTCAGCCCCACTGATTGGCTCATACAGTTGTCAGTCATGATGTAAAATCCCTGTTTTATAGCATCAAATAACTAATTAAAACCAAACTTATCAGAAAAATGAACATTAAACACACAGCAGCGTGATGAAAACAACCTTAAATGACAGAAACCATGTTTGGGAAAAATTTAAATGATGTGTACTTTGGGTTTTTTTTTTATTTTGGGACATGTCATGTCCCACCCACTTCAATTTTTCGCTTCAATTTTGGGGAGTTGTCATGCCCTCCATCTTTTAATACAATCTATGGCTGTAACAAAAAAAAAATGTTTTCCACTGATTCACCTGTAAATTATTTTATCATTAATTGTGTGTTCAGAACGTCAGAAAATAATGAAAAATGTCCGTTACAATTTCCTGAAGTCAAATGAGGAGGAGTTGTCTTCAGTTGTGCCGTTTTGTCTGAAGTTGTCAGAATATGACCTAATGCAGTTTTCAAATCACAGGGGGTACAATATTTGTTAGATGCGAAATGTGTGTCAAAATACTATTTTAGATTAGTATTGTCGTGCTGCAGAGATGTCTGGCTTACACATCATATTCTACCAACTTAAGAAAACATCTTTGTTTGGTTTCCTGCAAATATCATATCATAATCTTATTGATATGTTTTTCAATGAAAATGAAAATATCACTGTGACAATTATCACTTCATTAAGTATCACAAATCATATCATAACAGCAATATCAGTCAAAACCAACAGTTTTTCAGAACCATTCAGCCCCTTTTACAATGATATAAAACAGAGAAAAGCAGAAAATCCTCATAATGGAGAAGCTGAAACACAATCACATAAACAATTTGACTCTCACAATAGTTGCCTGTTCTGTTGATCAACTAATTGATTGATCAACTAATTGTTTAAGCTGTAAATCTAATGAGGAATCTAACAATTTAAACTGATTAACATTATCTCAAAGCCCATTACTGATCATATTTCATCTGAAATATTTGGAAGCAGTAGTTTAACCCACATCTGAATATAAGCATATTCAGAAAGAGAATGATAAATTCGTGCTGACTCAGTGCTCAGTCATTCTGTTTGCTTCCTGTTGGTTTGCCAGAAAAAAGAAACAAACATTAAATGCACTGCACTTCTTCACAGCAGCTCAGCCCATTAACTTGCACAACATATTGAAAACAGAATGTTGACACAGGCTTATGGCCCGATGTCATGCTGTTTGTGCTACTGTTTTTGTGGGTTCATCCGTTTCTGGCCTATAATCATTCAGGGAGGCTCGCTGAGTATACTCACTATTTTTTTCAATCTGAGTGTTACTTTCATAGTTTGGGACATGATTCTTATCAGTATGAATGGTGTTACCATGTGACATACTTTACAAAATGTAAAATGTTAAGTTATGTAGGTTAGGGTTGGGAAAAGAAACATGATTGGGCATTGTCATGTTACGTATTTAACATAAGGTTACATACCGTATATTTCCAAATAGTCGCCCAGTGGCAAATAGCCGCCGGGCACCTAATAGCCGCTGGGAAATTGACCCCATTGTGCGTATTAAACGCCGGTCCGATTAAACGCCCGGGCGATTATTTCCTCATTCATTGCCTCATGGCTGTCCCTCCTCGAGGGACTGTTTGCACTTTTACGCACGGGTTGATGGTGAAGTGGTGCACATTACTCGTGCTACGGACGGACAGACAGACGGACAGAAAGCCACGTGTCTAAAACACGTCGCTAATACATATGGCTACATCTTTCCCACATCAAATATCCGTGATCGCCTTGACCCGCGTGCATAAAAGCGCACACAATTCTGTGTCCTCTTACCGCGGATGCTGTGTTTTGATGGCCCGGTACTCATTGTAGCCCACTCTTATAAGACCCAATAATAATAATGATGATGATAATAATAATAATAATAATAAGTTACTGTGGACCTATATGCCATGCCTTTTAATAAAATTACCAGAAGAGTTCAGCTTCTACAGGCTTGCCATAGCTTACTGTCAGGACTCAAGGACCAGAATCCGGGATGGCAGACCGTCGGGATGGCAATATTTCGGTGTGGCGGCCTGTAACCGTTGGTTAAATGGCCCATTCAGTTGGTATTCAGATAACTGAGGCTTTACTGGTATAATGCAATAGCGCCACCCAGCAGTGAAACCGTGTACACGGGAAAAAAAAGACCCACTCTAACTGTTTAGTGATTTTTGTACACGAACTCACCCCTACATTATACATTATTTTTGCTCTAAAAAACATACTCGACAGGAACTGTAACCAAATAACGGCCTGGTGCAGGTTGGTGCAAAAAAAAAAAAAAAAAAAAGCCTTGAGCAAATAGCTGCCTGGTTCTTTCAAACGCCTGGGTTCAAAATTGAAATAAACGCCTGGGCTACTGTTTGGAAAAATACGGTAGCCTACTTAGTGTAAAGTTTCATCAGGTTTAGGCAAGTAAAGTTACATTACATACATTGAGCATCGTGTTAGTTCAGGCAGGACATGATGTCAACTCAGCTCACATCCCACTTACACCAGTTGATCTCAAACAACCAATCAACTGATGGATCAGCTGACTGATGAAAGGGAGTCAGCTGATAGAGCACATGGTTCCTTCCTAGAGAGGCTTTCTGCATAGGCCCGAGGAAAGGCAGAGAGGCCTCAGAACAAAGGTACTGCCAAATATAATACTTCAAATGGAAATAAAGTTTTCTTTGATTAAAGTGTTCCTGACTGAATTAATGTCAGGGTACGTAGGTTAAGTTTTTGAGAGTGAAGTTAGGTAAGTTAGTTTTATGCAAGTAAAGTTATAACCTTAACATTAAGTCATACAGGTTAGGTTTTGGATAGTAAAGTTATCTAGGTTAGGGTTTCACACGGGAAACAAACACCGGTCTCCTGGGGAAAAGTACTGTGTTTGTTTGGCCCTTCCACCTCCCCAACCTGCCTCTTTATGCAAGCTTCCACTCTTAATACAACTTTTTTCTTGGCCCTCATCAGCACATTGGTTACATGATCGTGGCCTTCCTGATTATACACAAATCCTGGTGAACAATTTCTCATGGGCATACGTACAAACAGTGCAGCCTGAGTAATAACAGTTATTCATTTATCATTTATTTATTTTCTGTAATTGCTTATCCTGATGGAGTCGCAGTGGGGCTGGAGCCTATCCCAGCTGACAGTAGGCGAGAGGCAGGGTACATCCTGGACAGGTCGCCAGAATATCACAGAGCTTACACATAGAGACGCTCACGTTTAGAATCACCAATTAGCCTAGTCTGCACGTCTTTGGACTGTGGGCGGAAGCTGGAGTACCCACAGAAAACCCAAGCTGACACAGAGAGAACATGCAAGCTCCACACAGAGGGGCATTACTAACCACTGCACCACCGTGCCACCCTCTGAGTAATGACAATGAACCACTAATTTAATAGCTGAATTCTGGGAACTTGATAACTTCACTGAAAAGAAATGTGTCGGGAGTCTGCAGGAGCTGACGTGTACCTCAGAGGGGTAATGACGCACTCAAAGAGCAGTAGTGGAATTAAAGAAGTAATATGATGAAAGATAAAAGTTCCATTCATTTGAAATTTCCTAAAAAATAAGTCTTATTCAGTGTACATATGAATATTATTATTGTCAAAAACAATGTTTCCATATTACTTCTTATTTTTCACATGTAGCAAAGTTAGAATCTAAGAAGGTAATTTATTTCCATCTGCTGTGCTTTGGAACAGATGCCACAGTTTCTCTCAGCTGAAGTTGTTTTTCCTGCAGCCACTCAGGTTTTTCTGCTCAGCTGGGACATTGTTTACTCTGTACCACATTGTGATGGCCTGGCTCACTTTCCTGGCGTCTCTCTTAGCCCTGCATGGGTAGCAATGGGTATTTGTTTGTTTACATTTGGATCACAGCAGAACTGGCCTCTGTGAATCTCAGCACAGCACAATGGAACACTTTGGAAATAAATGCCTACAAATGAGTCGGCGCTCTGCACTCTGGGCTCGGTGTGGGTGCTGATGCAGATAGATCACTGTGTTTATGGCCTTGCATAGACAGCCAAATGGGGTAGCTTATACGCCTGCCGTGGGTTTACTTCATCATATACGTACATCATACTATACTTTAATATTATGTTTCTTTTTCACTATTTTGGAGGCGAGAGAGTAAAAAGGACAACTTTAAAACTTTGCTTATATGGAAATTGTTCATGGATTCAATACAAAACGGAGAGAGCAGTAGACAGAACGATACTGGGATGTGTTTATTGATTTTTGGAATAGTGCAGCTGAATCTAAATCAAGTCACCCTGCAAAGGAGGAGAGCGCCTCCTCCCTGCTAACTGACAACCCGTTGATTTGAGTGCAGATTAGTTTTGGGCAGGGAGTCCTCTGAGCTTGTGACAAATCAAAATATACCAATGAAAAGCAATTTTCTCCGAACAGCAGCGGCTGAGGGCTGAATCCAAAGGAAACGAGATTTGGCAATAATAAAGCAAACCTGCAGCCAGAACGCTTTTTAGTGCCCAGTAAAGAAGATTTATTTATTAATCTCCCCAGTGTGCACAAGTCACTGACAGCGTATTTTTGGTCTGATGAAGTCTTTGAAACTTTTCAAAATTCAAAATACCTCTTGCTGCCACTCCGAATGCACAACAGAACTAGTGTTAACCTCAAATGACAGACAATAAGAGGCAGCCAGAGCTGAATTCACATGCCAAGGGATCAATGAAATGTGCTCTGAGAGCGGGAGGCCCTGCAGCATCGTTGTCCTGGAGGTGATTTCTTGTTCAACCTCCCGTCGGCCCGTCCTCTGGTGAAGGCTGTAAGATGATGCTGCTAAGAGGAAGCACCTCAAAGTGAAGTGAAGCCATGTTTGAGTGCATGCGCGGTATTAATGCGTGTCTGAGTGTGCGTGTGTTCATGACAGCTTGAAATAGTGTCAATGAATACTGCAGGGACGGTTGCCATATGCTGCTTTACTCCTTTACTCCTGCAGTCTTTTCATAATTAAACACGGGCAGCCTTTGAAGAGAGAGGGGAGGGCAATAATCTCTGCCTGTTCCACACACACACACACACACACACACACATGCGAGCGCGCGCACACACACACACACACACACTGTCTCCATACTCTCTCACTCCTGATCAGAAAGGAAGAATGAGAAAATGCCACTTGAGGAAGTGTTCCCAAAGCTCTTTGTGGACCACCAGACTGTTACAACCTCTCTTTGGTAAAGAGAGGAGACTTTAGAGTCCCTGATTGGCTCAATTTCTTACATATTTCTTGAGCTCTGCTGTTGCCACTTGCATTGCAAGTGGCAACAGCAGAAATGGGCCTCATGTCAGCATTAATCCCCACTTCTTACGAAGTGGTAGCTCTCTATCTCTGTCTTAAATACTGCATGGAAATCCAGGAAGGAGTCAGAAGTGGATTGATTTTGTTAAGAGACACACGGTTAAGCTTTTGTGAAAAGAGTTAGGAGCTTCACTTCATCTATCTGTGTATCAGTCAAACCACCTGAAGACACCTCATTTCTAGCACCGCAAGTTTTTCTGTTGTTGTTTGCAGACAGCAGAAGAGGCTATCATCAGCTGTCCAACTATCAGCTGGCTGTCGGTCTCTCCACTCTGTGTGTGTTTGTGTAAGAGCACACACAGAGCACACGCACATCATACATGACAACAGTCAACAAGTGCAGTATGAGACTGTGTATTTATGTTATTATTATGTTTATTATGTTAACTTATGTGCGCTCTTGTTTGTCATCTGTGGTGCATGGTGTTTCACTGCAGACCCTCACGACGCCACTGCAAGTGCAACAACAACCCCCACGAGCAAATGACCAATTAGAGTGATTTATTAATGTTAGCTGCGCAAAAGACGTCCAGACAAGCAAACACTTAATGAAATACAGTTCTTACAGGTAACTCAGGAAAATTATTTCATATAAAAAAGAAAATAAAACATTAAGGAGCAGTTTGCAGGCAGCTTTCTTCTTAAAGCATTGCAGAGCTTTTCACTTGTCAAGCACACTCACTGGATTGATTTTAAGAACTTTAAAGTACTTTATGTGTGTGCACTGTGCCGCTGTATTAGCCAGGAAAATATAAGTAACAGATCAGGACTTAATATTAAATGACTGGGATGGGGATAGGAGGCAAAAAAAAAACTTAATGAGGACATCCCTAGTGAGTGTCGGTCCAACAGAACAAGTCACATGAAGATGTCATCCTGGGCTCTGGGGAAATTGTGTTGGACATTTTTCTTTAAAGCATAAACCCAAAAGGTCATTTTTAGCTGTGTGATTTTGGGCGAGTGTGGTGGTATATCTTTGGCGGTCAATCACAAACAGTTGTCCTACTCCTCTCACTGTGAAACACTTCCACTGACAGGTTTTAGAGCTTTGGCAACAAGAGAAACGCAAACAAATTCAGAATACACTGGCGAGCGAGCGTAATGCTCAACCTCGCTTGAATAGAAATGCCAGCATTGTGGCCAAACCTTGTTTATTGTTACACTTTACTGCTATATTTTGCACATTGCATCTGTTATTTTTGTATGTTTGTTTGTTTTTTGTTTCCTTTTTTTCTTTGCATTGTGGCACTACAATTCACAAGGTTTTAATCACACTCTCTGACATGCTTAAAATGTGTATTGTGCAGTCTGCCACAGACTAAGACCAAGATTTTATTGGAACTATATCTCGCACAGTCTGTAGGCGCCTTAAAAGAGCTCATGGGAAATCTAGAGCTGATGTTGTTCTTATAGATACATATATGTAGAATATTTTCTGTTTGACTCTGGACTTCAGCTAAGCAGCCAACCAACCAAATGCTAGTGTTTACACACCTGCTCTCTGTACTGTAGATCCATCTCTCTAATCTTTCTGTGTCACTGTGTTGCTGTTTTTCTGCTTACACACACACACACACACACACACACACAGATACCATCCATCTGTCATCCCCTGATGTCCCTCTCCCCTCTCCCTCTCCCACGCTGTGTGAGAACACACACTCGTACTCAGATTCAGATACATATTTTAGAGTCATGTGTTGATGCAGTGCAGCTCTAAAGAAAAGCTGACTCATGATCTATTATTGATAGCTGTAGAAATCTGTGACATGCACCTCAACTTTAAATCCATGCTCACTGTTGGTGTCCTTATTATTTTTCCTTCACATCACCTCTCCATCCTGCAGAGGGGGCAGAGGGGCAGATGAGTGCTGAGGAGGAGGAGGCCCGCAGGATAGCTGAGATGGGGAAGCCCATCCTGGGAGAGCACAGCCGTCTGGAGGTCGTCATCGAGGAGTCGTATGAGTTCAAGGTGCAGCATTCTTTTATTTATTTTCCTTAAATGTTTTCCTTGAAGGAACAGCACCCTCTTTGTGTTTTTTTGCTGTAAAAAGGCAATTTATTCCAGAAATGGGTTTTGCTTTTTTTGATTATTATTATTTTTATTTCAGTTATTTTACTGTCCTTAAGATAAATGTGAGGATGACTTATTAATGGTAGCCAATCCCAGCTGTAGTTGGGCTGCATGATCCAAACAATTCCAATGAAAATAAATACCTCCAAAATTTATATCATGTTTTTCTCAAATGAAAAATTCACCTTTAAAGCCCTGTACACAGACATTTTCCCCGTCTGTTAAAAAAAATGAATAAATCGTTCGACACCACCCTCATTTTACAAAATATCTCAGTCCACCCTAAAATGCAAAAACAACACAGTTAGCTGTCTTCCACAGCCACCCCTCATCACAAAGGTAGTTAAGCGCACAGGCTAACATTACTACAACTAACACATACTGGAGCTCTCATCACCATTGATTCCCCTTCAAGGATGGATATAACACCAAAATGTTCACTCAAACATGTGAGTGATGCTCTGGACATGTCAAAGTTTAATTCCACATCTCATCAACAACAATCCACTGTGGAAAGTGTCCCATCATCTGCTGCTTCTACCATGTCTGATCCAAAACTGTTGTTTCCGGTGGACGCTGAAGAGAACAAATAACAGTGGGCACAGCAGACGGATCCACTCATCCATGAAGCTGTGCAGAAATATTAAGTTTAAGTGTAAAGTACTCATTGAACCAATCAGTGCTGACAAACCACTAGGCTGCTGTTGTTATTTCTGTGACGTGCTCATCACACAAAGCAACAATGGGCACGCATGAACTGAGGAGATGATGTCATCATTTCCCAAACACTCCATTTTACCCATCCTCACAGAAACATAGTAACTGGAGTTTTGAAAAATCTTCACCTGTAGACAGGCCTACATCATTTCTTCTGTGTTTTACCTTTTAAAATAAACAGGTTCACACTTCCACATGCCTCACACAGTGGGAGGCACCCACCAGTGTAGAGGGTGCAGTCTAACTTGGCTTTACCAATCCACAGAGCAATACCATTTAATTAACAAGTTAACAAAATAAAAGTTACTAAAATAGCTTGACCCCAAGTAATGTCTTTGCCTACTAACAATATAACTAACTTCAATAAGCCTACATTTTAATATTTACATAACCCAAAAAGAATCTATTCACGCTCAGACAGCAGCTTCAAAGTTGTTGCTCGACTGATTGTATTGTAACTAAAAGTAGTGTCAGAGAAGCAAAGTTCCAAGCAAAGAGCTCTTAACATCCATAAAGGGTTCCCACATTCATGGAAAATTAATTTCATTTAATTTCACAATCTCATTTTCCAGGCCTGGGAAAGTCATAGAATTAGTAAAATCCTTGAAAGTTTTAGAAAAGTCGTGAATTTTGTTGTGAGTAATGAAATTCTTTGGAAACTTTGGTGTATAACCTTCATGTAACAAAGCTATCGCAGCGAACGTAGCTATGTGGCATTTTGTTGACAATCAGCTGTGTTTCTTAATTTTCTCCCCACATTCCATCTCTCTCTCTCTCTCTCTCTCTCCTCTCTCTCTCTCTCTCTCTCGCTCTCTCAGTGTTTACGAGCCAACTGGAATTATGTTTGAATAGAGTTTGAACCTGATATGTTGGAATAAGAGAAAATTGTGACAATGTGGTTTCACTTGTCGGACCATGAATTCCAAAGTTTCCATACCTATGCTACGCCACACTACTACTTCTAAACTGCACTGCATTTTTAAGATAGAGCAGTCATTATGTTATGCAGTGTGAATGGCAAAGGAAATTTTATCATGGGTTCTTTGGAAGTCAAAGAAAAGAATGGGGTCCATGAAAATGTGTGTGACCACTGTCTATAAAAAGGGATTGAACTCTGTTTTTCTGACATTTTATATAAACCACCTTTACACTCTCTCACGCGCTTGAGCTCAGGTGCTAACCCTCTCAGTGAGCAGGTCTGATATGGATTTAAATTATTTAAAATGCTGGAGTTGCCCTCCATGCAGCAGATAGCTTGAGGCATGCAGAATTCAGACTCTCGTGGCATGCACAGAGCACTGCTACGTCTGCCTCTCAGACTTTCCCCTGTGCATGAAGAGCAAAATCAGAGGAAGTGTACAGCGAGCAATCCAAATATTTGAAATGTGCGTTGGACTCAGGTGTATTTTAAGCAAATAACAGCAGCCATCATGTAATCTAATACCCACCACCCGCCACTCCAGGCAATAAAATTAGTTTAGTTTGCTAGCATAGCAGTAAGTCTCAATTCACAAAAGGTCCAACACACAGAACAATGTTATATTGGTAATCCATCTGTTTTAATTGCTCTTAAGAAAATTTAAACAATGGATTTGTTCCCTGATGTGTGGTTAAGTTGTTGTGAAGTAAATAGTATGCTGTACCAGAGGCACTGAGGGAAGTGCGGTTTTCTTTTTACCCCTCTGAGTCTGGGTGAAATGCACAGAATAAGTTATTTAAAAGACAAGTAATGTAACTGCAATCATTTATGTAGTTGACACAAACATTTCACAAGTTTTAAAATCCTGAAATCAATTAAATTCACTCAAACGTACAATAAATAACCAGTGTGTTGTTTATCTTTTCTCATAATAAGTGGCGGAAGCTCGTCACTGGCTTCAGGCAGTTAAAAGTTAACATAAGTGTGTGTGTGTGTGTGTGTGTGTGTGTGTGTGTGTGTGTGTGTGTGTGTGTGTGTGTGTGTGTGTATGTGCGTGTGTGTGTGTGTGTGTGTGTGTGTGTGTGTGTGTGTGTGTGTGTGTGTGTGTGTATTCCTCAGGAAAGCTCAGCTCCTATAAGTAATCTTGTGCTCTTTTACACTTTCCCTAAATAACACACAAATTAATTGAGCAAACAAATCAAACATCCGCTTCACTTTGATCCAATGCAGCAGCACCATGGACTGTTTGAGAATTAA
Organism: Epinephelus cyanopodus; assembly: GCA_026686955.1. Lineage (NCBI taxonomy): Eukaryota > Metazoa > Chordata > Actinopteri > Perciformes > Serranidae > Epinephelus > Epinephelus cyanopodus. Next base: position 11,306,495 of record CM048918.1, on the reverse strand, counting down.
TTACAGCAGGAGAGAGAAAACAAAATGAGCACTAAACAAATATCAACAAAAGAGATGAATGAGAGGCCGTCGTTCTATTATCAGTCCAAACACAGTCCACCAAAATTCAATATTCTCATACTCTATTTGATTACTAACTCAATTGACCCCCTGTGGACTTAATTGGCCTTGTCTCATATGATTTGCAGGTAGTGAGAACTAGCTGATGGAAAAATGCAATTCAGTTTGATTGGCATTTAAAATTAGTACACAGGAGATCAATAGGAGTGAACTTTGGATCTGTGGTGAGTAGGTTCAGGGCTGTGCACTTTCTAATTTAATTGGGCCAGATTTTAAAACCAGGAAGTGTAGAAGGGCCAGACACTTCCAACAGCCTAGGTGCCATGACCTAAATCCAACAGAAAGTCAGCCATTTTGAATTTATTGTGAACATTTAGTGTGTTTTTAAAATTCACAGGGGTCAGACTTTAATGAACTCCAACAGGAATTAATCAGATGGACTTCACATTTGGTCTGGCAAATCTGGAGAACTACACACAATCATTTATTGTGATCTTCAGTTCTTGTTTAGTGTCGTTGCGATGGCAACCTCGACACTTTAAGTTGTCATGCTCGATCACCAGGCCTGAGGACATCTATGTGCCAATAGTGTATATATATATATATGTATATGTATATATATATATATTATATATATATATATATATATATATATGTATATGTTATATTTAATTTCTGCCAATGTATCCCCCTAAATCCTACACACTGGACCTTTAAAGTTTAGATTATAATTCTAGTGTCTTTGAACATCAACCTCAGATTTTTCTCGAGTTGCTCATTTACAAATTTTAATGACACTGATGTCATTAAAGAAAAAAAGTATCATCAGAACCAGACTAATGTTGTTTCAGATATGAAGTGTAATAGAGGGACGCAGCCCCCACACAGCTAACAAGCTCAGTCTCACTCGGTGAGTCTGTCATCTGTCCTCAGCTGTAATTGGTTGCTAATGAAGTGTATTTTGTGCTTTTGATTGGCAGAGCACTGTTGACAAGCTCATTAAGAAGACCAACTTGGCGCTGGTGATCGGCACACACTCCTGGAGGGAGCAGTTTGTGGAGGCGGTCACTGTCAGCGCAGGTGAGCTCTGTGTGTGTCTGTGTGTTTGTGTGTGTAAGTCGACACATTACTGAAGTAAACAAACAGCCGTCACAGGTAGACTCCGGCAGCCTCTAACTATAAACTCAGCCACACTTAACAACTACTGAAACTGTGAGTCATGATTCACTGTCGCATCACCTCAACTTTATCATACAGTGTCTCCATCTGCAGAAGTGTCATCATTCTGCAAAACATGTTTTAAACAGTGACTTAAAATATCAATTCATTAATTAGTTTTACTGTAATGTGATAAATTGTCTTAAATCAGCCTGTTATATGGGAAGTACACTGAGAGCTCTACGCCCTGCAAAGACCCAGTCAAACACAACTACATACAAACTGGAGCTATATCTTAGCTGGCTATGGCTACTTCCAAAAATGTCACCAAGTAAGTGACACTTGTCCTGCCATGTTTAAATTATGCTAGGTGGGGAGCTGGCGGTGGAGCATTTATACCTGTGTAGCAATAACACTTCCCCATAGGCTGCACTTGTGTGTCCTCACTTCCCTGTCCACCTGAAGCGTCCTCGCTCCTCTCTCCTGAGGCTGATGTGAAGGGGAAGTGAGTTCCAAAGTTTGGGTGCAGCACAGGAGGGGGCCCTGACACCCATTGTGCTGAGGTTGGTGGCTTGTAGTGCCAGTAGACCTGCTGATGAAGACCGCAGGGAGTGGGAGGAGGTGTAACTCTCAAAGAGGCCTTTGAGTTAAGCAGGGAGGGGCTTTAAATATTAATAATGAGATTTTAGATTAATTTGCTGTGACACAGGTAGCTAGTGTAATTAAATCATGAGAGGTGTGACATGTTCAGAGGACTTTGAACGTGTAATAGTCTGTGCTGCAGAGTTCTGGATGAGTTGGTGAATAAGTTTGTTGTGGATCGCATTGCGGTAGTCAGTGTGTGATGTAACCAAGGCATTGACTAATACTTCCTTTGAGTGTTGTGATAAAACAGGACACAGTCTGGAGATGTTTCGCAGATGGAAAAAGGCAATCCAGGAGACAGTTTTTATAGGACCGAAGAGACTTTAAAACATCTCTACCCCATCTGTAGCTTTTGAAAAAAACTTTGTGTCTTTATGTCCATCTGTTGAAAGAAATCTTCGGTCGTCTCTGCGTCCATTAACAAGCTGATTAAGAAATTTGCTACATTTTCAAAGCATGAGAGCGAGTTAATGACATGTCTCTGCTTGTGTTTACAACCGTTTACATACAGTTCACCAGGCCTTCATCACACTGACAAGCATTAAAATTGATGTAGCTGATTAAACCCTTAACTCAGCGTGACTTACAATTAACTAGTAAGGTTGTTGTTATCACAGTATATAGCTGCCACTAATTATTATGGAAGTTGTTGAGCATCCCTTACTTCTGCCCACCTAATGTCTAGACCTGTATTGACCCAGGTGTTTGCTGTCTCTGGGTAGTACGCACAGAAAGTCAGCCTTCCCACTTACTTATTGTAATTGGGAGCCACACAATAACACAAACAAAATAAACAATCAAGTCGACAGTAGACCAGCAACTGCTGTGCTCTGCCAAGTAAAAAAAGTTTACTGTAAGGTTCTGGATGCAGGAGTTTTACTTGTAGTGCAGTATTTTCACAGTGTGGTGTAAGTAAGAATACCTCATTCACAACTTCCTACCTTGTTGGTAAAGGTCTGAAAGGACAGGACACTTGACTTCTTAATGTATTGTGATTTTGTCATGTCATAAAATTGGGAAATGTTGATGAAGTGTGTTCAAACACATGAACGCAGTCGGTGTTAGTGTTAGATTTCAATCATAAGTAGTAGGTGGGAGCTGGATTTGTAATTCAAGGCCATCATCTAGTGGAAGTAACAGTCCACTGCAGATAGTAATTATTCCACTCTGGTGTCAACTGTGCAACAGTTTAGACCCCAAAGTCTATAATTTTTCATCAGTATGAAACCCGGTGTTTGTATTTTAATATCAGTGTGTTCCTATGTGAAACCTGTCAATCTGGCGCCAGCTGTGTCACTGTGACTGTGAAGTTTCAGTATGTTTTACTTGTATTAAAGCTGTTCTGACATGAACCTTCTCTGTGATGTGTCTAATGTTCCTCCTGTTTTCTTCCCTCAGGCGACGGCGACGATGATGAGGAGGGTCGTGAAGAGCGCCTTCCATCTTGTTACGACTACGTCATGCATTTCGTCACTGTCTTCTGGAAGGTTCTGTTCGCCTGCGTCCCACCTACAGAGTACTGGAACGGCTGGGCCTGCTTCTTAGTCTCCATCAGCGTCATTGGCCTCCTCACCGCCATCATTGGAGATTTGGCGTCACACTTCGGCTGCACTGTTGGGCTCCGGGACACCGTCACCGCTGTGGTGTTTGTGGCATTGGGAACTTCTATTCCAGGTGAGTGAACATCCTCTTTCACTGTGTGAGAAGGTGTAGACATTGGCAAAAAAAGATGTATGTCCCCTCTAATCATCAGCCATCCATGTATAAATCCAATTTAAGCATTTTACGGAGTAAATCACAAGACAAATACAACAATCATTTGCAAGTCTAGCAGTCATTTGTGAAGACGATAAAAAAGAATAAAAGAAAAGGGCTGTGGAGGACAACACCTCTCTGACCCAGGCATACTGACCTGTGTGTCAAGAAATCCACAGTTCATACAATGAGATTTGAATTTAATTTACATGAGAGAGAAGTTGCTAAAATAAGACAAAGCCTACACTGACACTGAGCAAACTGAAATGAATCTACAAGGCCTCTCACAGGCCACAGTGTCCCTTGTTTAACCAGTTTTTAGAGCTTTTCATTGCCAAGAAGGTGAGAGCATACTGGTCATTCAAGTCATTCAAGATTCACAGGTTTTTGTTTTGCTACAGGTGTAATGATAGTGAATGATAGTTCTGGAAAGTGACGGTGAAAATGTGGTTCTTTAATGTCTCTTTTTTTTGTAGTCCTATTTGTGCTTGTAGTCATTTTGTGTGTTTGTGGTAGTTTGTGTGTCTCTGTAGTGATGTTTTACCTCTGTGAGTTATTTTGTTCATATCCGGTGGTTTTGTTGCTCTTTGGTTTTGTTTTGTGTCACTTTAGTGGTCATTTCGTGTGTCTTTGTTGTCATTTCGTATCTCTGTGGTTTGTTCCTTGTTGTCGTGGTAGTTAAGTGTCACTTTGAGATTTGTTTATGTCTCCTGGAGCAGACAGCCCACATATCTTGTGTTACACCCATCAGGAGTCAAGCATGGGGAGCGGCGTGACCACTTGTGTCCAAAAATGCCCCTGTAGACATGTGCACTTTGTGGCATATAGGCCCATTTAGAAGTCCATTCATGGATGCAAGGGCCCACAAGGGTTAGCATGATGTAAATGTTGTCATCTGCTCTGACGCATCTGTTAGGCTCGGCACGCAGCCTCAAATGTATCTGAATCCACGTCCGTGTTTTGGACTAAATTCACCCCAGCTACCTCTGTATGTATGTGCACATGTGCGAATGTGCATGACTTAGTGTCTCTATCTCTTTCTTTAATTTCAGACACCTTTGCTAGCAAAGTGGCCGCCATGCAAGACCAGCACGCTGATGCCTCCGTTGGTAATGTCACCGGCAGCAACGCTGTCAACGTGTTTCTTGGGATCGGCGTGGCGTGGTCAGTGGCCGCCATCTACTGGAGAGTCAAAGGGAAGGAATTCAAGGTGGACCCGGGGTCGCTAGCCTTCTCCGTCACACTCTTCACCATCTTCGCTTTCATCTGCATGGCAGTTCTTCTGTTCAGACGCCGGCCCTCCATTGGTGGAGAGCTGGGGGGCCCAAAGGGGTCCCGCCTCGTTACCAGCCTGCTGTTCTTGGGTCTGTGGTTCCTTTACATCCTCTTCTCCAGCCTGGAGGCCTACTGCCACATCAGGGGCTTTTAAAAAGGAAGGAAGGAAGTTCTGGAAGAATATTGCACAGCAACATACACATATACTTTAACACTCAGTCCATACAGTACACAGTTCAACATGAGACAAGTGTAAGATTCATCTGTTTGATAGGGCTCGCTGCAGCTTGGAAGTGTCCTGATCTTTGATGCAGGGATACTAAAACACTACATGTTCAAACACACACACACACACACACACACACACACACACACACACACACACACACACACTACTTGTACGCATGTGTAAACAGATCATAACAAATACGCACGCACAATTACAGGCATGATAAAGGGCGAGAGGAAGTGTTAGTGAGGGGCGAGAAGCGTGAATACAAAAGGTTGCTGCAGTAAAGTTAGCAGAGAGAAGATGGAGAAAGAAAGGGATTGTTAAGTTGAGATTTTAGAGGTGAAAAGAAGGTCGGGTGGGTTTAGGCTGGAGAGAAGGAGTCCTGTAGGATCAGAGCACAGATAGAGAAGAAGAACAGAAACCTGTGCACACCGGACTAAATGTTTCCATTTGAGTTGCAGTACAGGAACAATACCTTTGTTTTCTGCGACAAAACCTGTCCCTCCCGCCTCTCCTCTGTATCACCTCTGTATCTTTACTGGTACAGCTTCACGGTTCTTCACTGAAGAGGAGGGGCGCTGTGTGAAAACAGGAGTGGAATGTTTACAATAACATTAAGTTTGTTTACTACAAGAGGTTCTTATAAAGTGGTGATGCTTGTCTAATTCACTGTATAGATGAAGGCGGTTCTCCACATGCGCTGTAAATAGTAAAAACCAGTGTACTGTACATATAGTGTTGTGTTTTCAGTAGGCAGATGATGCCTTCCACTGACGAAGTTAGAGAGGGTGGAAATTTGTAGCGACTATTGTCATGTTACAGTGAAAAGAAAAGGAAAAACAACAGTCAGGTCTCTGCTTCAATGTTTTTAAAATCCATACCTCCCCAGCATCCTGTGTTCCAGTCAGCTGTGTCTCTTTACCAAATGGTTTCCGTGGTAACCATAGCCCCTCTGACATAGGTTTGTATATGAAACTGATGGATTATGTTTTTGCATGTACAGCCAGATATGGAGCATTTTCACACAATAAGTCATAACTATACTATGTAAAAGGGAATGATCAAAATCCACCTGTAAATTACATCCCTGCATTTGTGTGTCAGTTGGTCCGTGATGTTAATCTTCCTGTGTAAAGCTGTGTGTGTAGGCAGACAGGACGGAGGAGAGAAGTTTGGTCCAAGAGGAACAAAAAGGACATTTTCCTCCTCAGAAGGACCAAATATGTTCCCACACACACGCACGCGCCGTGTGGAGTGTAACCAAAACACATATGGAAACTTTGTGCAAGGCTTTTTTCTCAATCCAGATGGACTGAAATCTGAGTACAGACACTAAACTACAGTCACTCATCACTATGTCATTATGGGTAGTGACAGACTAATCCATTAACGTGGCATGTATCCTGACAGACTAATCCTAGACCTTTAGTGACAGCAGCACGGTAACATGCATGAATGGTCAAACAAGACTTAACAGTGTTAGTTTACTTTCAAGAGTGAAGTCTCTAGAGCTAGTCAGTAACATTTAAAAACTGACAGTCACCAACATTCAGTCTACAGCATATTGATCAGGACGCAAGATCCTTATCTACACTATAATTAGGATGCAGGATGCCAGTCTACACCATGCGCCCATACAATGCCTTAAGGAAAACTCTAAAGTTAAAGTCTAGTATTCAAGCTTTCAGCTGTACAGAGCTGCACTTTATTTGATGTAAAACATGCTGTGTTTTTCTTTTTCTTTTTTTTTAGTCAACAAACTATAAGTGTGCAATACATGAAGGGGCAGTCACTGGAGGAGACAGCTAAAGACTGTCTGAAGTTTCCACTGGTTCAGCTGACTAATGTTACACTGAATCCAGGTCTTCTCCTTTGGGACCCAAACACCAGGAAAAATGTTGGCATTGCAGGTTTCTGCAAACCACGGATATGTTACATTTCTAAGTTACTATGCTGCGAATACGTTAAAACTTTACATTTAAGCAATGTAGTGGTGAAGTTTAGAACCAAACACCACTTGGTTTTAAATAGGAAAGATCATGTTTTGGCTCAGAAAATCTGATTCTGCAGTGATATCTCAGTAAAAAACAAGCGCTTTTCATTTGATGCTCGCTGGAAAAACAGCAACAAGTCACTAAACAACACTTAAGTTTGAGGGCTAAAAAGCTCAAAAGCTTACTCACTCAACAACAACCAGTTTTCGTGGCACTTTTCTGGCATTAAACACAGCAATTTCTCCTTACCTGATAGTTTCCACACCTGATAGTGCCACTTTTTGTGGCACTATCAGGTGTGGAAACAGTGACGGGTTGCCATAAACCACCCTCATTTGGGGGCTAAAATGCAGCTTGAAACACAGCAATGTGTCGCTAAAAAAAGTGTTTTTTGTGGCACTATCCTGGCCGCAAATTCAACAGTGTCACATTATAAAACAACCAGTTTATGTAGCATTTTCACTGGTGAAAACACAGTGACAAGTTGCTAAAAAAAAACCACGTTTGGGGGCTAAAAAGCCACTGGAAACGCAGTGATGGCTCGCTAAAAAACAACCAGTGTTGTTGTTGGTTTCAGTCGATGGTCTTCACCTTGATCAGTGTCTGATGTCACACCATCCAGTATCCCCTCCTCCTCCTGATGACTAAGTCAGCTCATGTCACTTGACATTGATATGATACATCTGAAGCATGCAGATGTGAGGTTTTCATGGTTTACAGAAACATACAGTGCCTACATTTTCTCCTGGCGCCTGGGCTGTGTGGGAAGACATTGTTGTGATTTTTCCCTGTCCCTCCATCTGTGCTCAGAGCACAATACGAGTACCAGACCTGCTAAAAATTGATTCTGTACAGTGTTTAAAAGAAGTAACTTACTAAGGTCTATCATCTAATGCTCTCAGTCTGTAGGTCATCACAAAGAAAAGTAACGCACACCAAGGGTTGCAGCGACGTGCTGATCACTGGAAGACTCTGTCTTTTAATCAGATGACATTTCAGCTCATCTGAATAAAAGAGAAATGCAAATGGAGTGTGCAACACTATTTTCCGACCTTACAGTGATTTGCTTTGCAGACAGCTGTCAGGCAGTCCATTACAGGTTTAAATCCAGGACAGTTTCTTTTGTCTTAGCACCATAGCATAGGGTGTTTTCACTGTAAAATTCATTAGAAAACACTGCCCCTCAAGGCATGTATGTGTTGCTCAGTATTGCATGGCACAGTTGGAACACAGTAAAATGTTCACAAGCTACTGAGACTACTAGCTGCTTAATAGACAATTTAATAAAACAGAACCAGAACACACAACTAGAGAAGTGCAAATCAGTGAAAACTACTGCACCAGCATTTCAGTTTCATTTCTTTCAACACTGAGATACATAATGCTGAGAAGTCAGTGCATGAAAAAATCTCAAAGCAAACGCAGTGAGCAGTGTGCAACATCACAGTACGATGATAAAGTAGCCAACTATCACGTTAGACTAGAAGCATCACAAGTCCAGCATCCTTTTCTACTTTGATTCATCATATCGACGCATCACAGTCATTGTTTTGATTACTGTAATATTCACTGCCTAATATCATTTACATGAGGTACATTGCACTTGTGCTGCAGGTGCATCACAAACATTTCACAAACAAATGATAAGTGCTATACAAGTGGAAATTGTCGTTATTACACACGATAATATTAAAAAGGATTTGATTGGTTTACCCTTAACTAACTATACTTTGTAAACTTTCTAAAACAGATTTTGTATCTTTTCCTTGCAGATAAAGCCAAGGTAGATTCTTTTGTATTTCTAAACAATGTTTAGGATAGTATCAATATATACAATTGGTAGTGTAGATTGCATCTTAATGAATTTAGTGGATGAGGTTTTGATATATTTTCCACAGCAAGTAAGCTCCCCTTTGAACCGCTCAAACAGTGTAGTGTATCATAACCAAACAATATCCCATCTACTTTACTAATGAAGTACGTTCGTGTCTATGTTACTTATGTGTAAGATTATTTATTTAGATATTTATTCATTTAAAAGAAGATTATTTATCTATGGATAAGCTGTGCCGCAGGTCCTTGAAGCAAAAAGTTCAGAGTTTAGTTCAAGGCGTGTGGTTTCAATGTGCAATACAGAAAACAAAACATATTTCGTTAGTAGCTTTGACAAGAGGTCAGTTCACATCTTATTTCTGCTCCAGTGTTTGTTGTAACCCTCCGCCAGCGTTCATTTCTACATTCAGTTCTCTTGGAGGAGGAGTTTTTGAGTGTAAGTAGCATGTTTACATGAAGAAACAGTGTGGAACATTGCCAGTATAATTGTCAATCTTGGGTGATCATGAGCTAAAGAAGGACTTTCTGTAGATATCAGTGGTGGCTGTGGGGCAGGTCAGTGCTGTCTGAGATTGTAACAGTAGCTTAACTGTAGTCTAGTCACTAAACCACCAGGTGGGACCAAGAGTATACATCACACACACACACACAGATCTGCTGAACTCTTGTGTAATCTGTGACTGGGTAAAGAATGCATCTGGTTGTGTACCCAGCAGCGCTGTCTCAGCAGGTGTGACCCCGGTGTGGCTCAGCACTCAGAAACAGAACTGCCTACAATGTCCGGACAATGTTCCATGTTTCCATGAACTTCTGTACTAACTGTCTGGCTTCGGCCTTTGCTGTTCTGTATCTAGATGTGATGCCTCCCCATCCAACCTCTCCTCCTCACCCAACCCTCCCTCAGTGTGTGTCTGTGTTTGCTTCCCGTCCGTGTTCCTCTGCAGATGCATGATGAATCCCCGTGTTCGTGTGTTAGCAGCATGGTCTACTGTGATGGACGCCTATAGGCATATTTTACCCGTGGGGGTGATTCCCCACAGTTTGAATCCCAAAAACCAGAGGCTCTTTGTGAAATAAAATGAGCACACACAGACATACCACAACTCCATACTGACGAGAAACATTCACACAGAGACAGCATTTATGGATTCAGTGTCTACTGCTCATTTGTTTTGTTCCCTTTAGAAGCTGTGAAAAAAAAGCGTGCTCTGTTGTGTCAAAGCTCTGTCTGCAACAAGCAACATCCCAGGTCATCTTTTTGTGTGTTGGTGTACGATATTTCTGTGTCTGTGTTAGTGTTCCCCCTCTTCTTCTTCTTCTTCTTCTTCTTCTCTTGTTCTCCCATTCGCTCCCTCCCAGGTCTTGCTCTTCAATGTGTCTCTCTGTGAAGTTTTTTCCTGTGATGATGAAAATTTCTCTCTCTGCCTGAACCTTTGTAGGGAAATAATGACTGAGTTACTACAATATCATGTGATAGACATAAACATTTATTCAATACTGTAATAAATTATTAACTGAAGATGATATTTAAGTTTTTTTATGAAATGCAAAGAAAAAATCTTTGAAAAAAAAAGACAACTTGTTTTTGAGAACATGGCATGAGGTGTAATGTGTTACTGAAAGACAATGAAGGTCTTTAATTAAGTGAAATTGACCTTATTTGAATATAGTTTATTTATTTTCAAGGCTTAACGTGTCCGAGTCATTATTTTTGCACCAAATGAGCATAAAACAGTCAAACCCAACATGGATGTCAACAGACCCTCTTTGTACTTTAGACATTTTACAGATTATATAACTCTAAAGTTTTAAATTAATTAATGTTAGCTGACTGCAGTCTAAGTGTTCACTATGCAGAAAAAAATCAACTCAAATTTTAAAACATAAAACAAATAGAGCAGTGGACTTGGAATGATCCATAACATCATTTTGACTAGTCAAAACTACAGTTACATATATCTGTAATTCAGTTTTGACGAGTAAGATTCAAACTATTTTTGCCATTCATGTGTATGGGGTTTGTCATTATAGATATCTACAATTACATTATGACTATCTATAATTCCAGCTTGAGATATCTACAACATCATTCTGACTATCTGAAACTCAACTCAAGATATCTAGTAAGGACCATGTAGATATCTTCAGTTGATGATAATTAAAGATATCTTGAACTTGAATTGTGACTAGTCAAAATGAAATTGTAGATATCTCAAACTGGAATTACAGATATCTACAATTCAGTTGCAGATATCCGCAACTACATTGGAGATATCTATAATAACAAACCCCATACGCATGAATGGCAAAAACAGTTTGAATCTTACTAGTCAAAACTGAATTACAGATATCTGTAATTAGAGTTTTGACTAGGCAAAATTATGTTGCAGATATCAGTAATGAATATACAGTCTAGCGATGAAATGTTGAAATGACTTGCTATATACTGCCCTCCTACTGCTGGTGTCATGTGAAACTAAGTAGACGCTGCTGGGTCTGGAGTGAATGTCTGCCAAATTTCCAACTTCAAAAATAATTCAACCATGGTGTAGCAGCTGTGGCTGTCCCAACCATAGTATTTTGGATTGGCCTAGAGTTTTGAACAAGAGAATGGGGCTTGCACAGTTCTAAAAATAATAAATAATAGTAATAAATTCAAAAAACTGGCTGGATGCGGACGCCTGCTTAAGGATCTGTGAGGACCCTCATGGATATGGGTGGATGACAACATTTATGTCACACAAACCAAAGCCAAGTCCACGTCTGCGTGTCCATGATTGTCTGCTTAGGTCCGAGTGATGCAAATGTCATCATCCACCCATGACTGGAAGGGTCCATACAGACCCCTAGGCAGATGTCTGCATGCTGCGCATTTTTTCTGACTGTACAGACTGTACTCATTGCAAGCTCTTTAACAGCACACGTTCCAATTGGCCTTAAAGGCCCTAGAGCCAATTCACAGTTTATGCATCTGCCAGAACACAGCTGCCAACAGATATTCAATGTGTAGAGAGTGTATGAGCCTTAATTTTAGAAACTGTGACTGTAGAACCCCCTGACCCTGTGTCTGGTGGGCCCATTCAGTAATCACTCTATCCATCAACACACAACCACACACATACATCATGATCAGGACCCATAGGAAGAGCATTTTTCATATCTGGGCATGAGCACAGGTGCCAAGGGGAAGGCAAACTGACTTCATTTTCATTTACCACGAAGAATATCTAATATTATTCTGCGATGCAGCTTGAAGCTGAATCAAGTAGTTGACAGAAAACCATTTGGCTGCAACGTTAGAGTAATAACGAAGAGACATTCTCTCTTTTCAGCTTTTCAAATGTGAGGATTTGCTGCTTTCTTCCACAGACTCCAGTTCTTTGGTTTAATGTATTAATATTCTGGGCCATTGCAAATATAATTGCCACCTCTGGGGTTATCATCTCCTCCAGCATTCTTTACCCCAGGCCTGTAGAGCAGCATGGGCCCATGCTGCCATTTAGAACTCTAACTGTAATCTGGGAGGACAAGTGCACAAGCACAGATGTTCATACTGATGATTTGTATTAAATTGTTTACTGCCCTCCAGTGGTCCATGATTACCTCGACATTTAATAGTGCAGGGATTCATGTTTTTTATGATAACAAATGGTACATAAAACAATCATTATCTTCACTGAAGAATGTGGTGTTGGTGTTTCCAGGGGTGGAACATAACTAATTACATTTACTCAAGTGCTGAACTTGAATACAATTTAAAGGTACCTTACCTGAGCATCTCCAATTTATGCTACTTTCTGTCTACTCAACTACATTTAGGAAGTCAAAGATTTAATTCATTTACAGTATCAGATTATTACTTAATGCTGCACTTCAGTAGCCTACCATTTAAAGGTACTTTACTAGAGTATCTCCAATTTATACTTGATATGTCTACTCAACTACATTTAAGAAGCCAGAGTTTTAATTCCTCTGCAAAATCAGATTATTGATACAAAAATGTAAATCAGCTTAATTATTGTGATGTATTATTATGAATTAAGCAACCCAGCAAAGTGTTTTACAAATATAGAAATTAGCCACACAGTTGTGATGCTATTTTTACTTAAGTAAAAGTAGTTATTATTTCTCGTACACTGAGTATCCTGAGTATTTTCAACTATGGCCGATAATGATAAATATATATATATATATATATATATATATATATATATATATATATATATATATATATATATTTAGAGAGAGAGAGAGAGATACATATAAAATAATGTAGGCTAAAACTAAGTTAAAGTGCTCAACAAATGACGAGGGTAATAATATGAAAGTATCAACCGGAAGTGCGCCTTTTAAGTCTCAGTGCGCAGATGCGGAATTGACGCGGTTAGGTCGTTCCTGGTGGTTAACCCGGTCAATGTGGGAGACTCGGTAATGTCCATGAAAGAGGCTATTTAGCGAGTAAATTCTGCAAGAAACACTCGTTATTTGTTGAAGGACCACTTCAGGCTTCTGTTTGAAGCGGCTGAGTTTCACCTCTGCGTGGAGCTGAATCAGAAATCATCGGAGCCGCGGGAGAAGGTAAGATTAACTAACGCGTGCTGTCGCCATTGTTTATGGGCAGGCGGTGAGCAAGGCCTTCGGCTAATTCTGGGGTATAACCACCTCGATACACACGTTGAACACGTATTTTATATTTTATTTACATAGTTATCAATGCAAATATTTGTACTCTTAAAATTAGTTATTCAGCGAAGGGTTGGTGAGCTTGAAATGGCACAGCTTTATGATCCTGTTGGCTGCAGGTAAGCTAACATTAACGTTGTGTAGTCGATCCGCGCGTATCTCTACTCAAGTGGACAACAGTGTGTCCTCAGCTGGTATCACACACCGATAAATATCCATCACAGCAGGACTACATAGAGTGTTGATAGACTTAAATGAAACGTGCCCGGTTAATAAATAACCCAACGGCTCTGTATTTACCAGGTAATGGCGACGGTTATTTAAATGAAGTTAATCAGTCGTCTCCGTTAATGGAGTTGATTCAGATGACTTGAACATGGCGAACAGGACGAGACCGATCACGGTTTTAAGAGGTTTCGGTGTGTGTTTGGCGCGCTAACAGGCGGTAGGACCAGTGTGGCGCTGTTGCACCTGCTGAGCTACCAAACAATATCTTTCCGAGCACCTTTTCCCACAGGAGTCCCTCAAAACCCCAACCAGCTCGATGATTTTGTGTTGCTGACAGAGCTTCGACCTAACTAGTTGCACGGAAATCATGTTTTCTCTCCCACAGGGATCAATGAGGGAGATTCTGGTGCTATATTAATCCCAGCGGGAAACTGAACCAATACAGCTGCTTAGAGCAAAAAACACAAAGATAATGTGCTCACAACTACAGTAGACTTATCAATATCTTAAAAAATCGGACTTTTTACTGCGCATATATGCATCTGTAATGCTCTGTAGTAGTAGAAAGCTAAAGTCTAGTGAGATGGTCATAGTGTCTATTAGATGCATGTAAACTTAAGTTGTAGTACACTCTTTGATCAGATAATTGAAAGATGTTAAATTGTGTGAGTCTAGGGTGAGTGTGGTATTATTTTTCTAATCTCTCTAGAAGGAAATGTAAAGTCTAAAACCAGCAGCGTATCAGCTATAGTCACACACGTTGCTGAAGACAAAATGATCTGCAATGAAGTAAATGTATTGTTTATTAGGCCACCGACTATATCCTGTCATCTTAATTGTGGGACTACAACTTATTTTCATAATTGATTATTTTCAAGTTTACAAAATGTGAGAAAACTGGGGAGTAATTTTATGTCACTTCAGTTATTAATTAATCGCCTAATTGTTTCAGCTCTAATTTATGCTCATTTCCCCCTTTTTCCAAACAGGTAAGGAGAGATGTCGTACTACACCTCCCGTAGTTCATCTCGGGCCACTGACTGTAAAGTGTACGTGGGTGATTTAGGCAATGGTGCTGCCAAGGGGGAGCTGGAGCGAGCATTCAGTTATTATGGCCCACTGAGGACCGTCTGGGTGGCCAGGAACCCACCTGGGTTTGCCTTTGTGGAGTTTGAGGATCCTAGAGATGCGGAAGATGCTGTGAAAGGCATGGATGGAAAGTAAGTTGTAACTTTTTCTTTCCTTTTTCCAGTAGTTCTCCATTTTGTTCAACCCATAAAAGGATGAAGCAGAAAAGATGACCCACTACACAGTAGTGTTACAACAGTGTTTAGCCCTAAAATCCTGTGTGTTGCCCTGTAATAGAAAGAAATTTAAATAGCCTAATATGAAGAGACTTAAGATACAAAGATGTAATTAAATCTAGATTTTTTATCCTTGCAGCTGGCATGAAGACCATAGCAGGACAAAAAAAAAACAGTCTTTGGCCTCTCTTACTGACCTTTTTTCCTGTCAGGGTCCTATGTGGTTCCCGTGTTCGTGTGGAGATGTCAACAGGCCTCTCCAGGAAGGGCCGTGGGCGCCCCAGCCGACGCCAGTTTGACCCCAATGATCGGTGTTACCAGTGCGGGGACCGGGGCCACTATGCCTATGACTGCTATCGCTTCAGCAAGAGAGGAGGCCGCCGCAGCAGCAGGTGAAGAAATACAGTCCATTTTGCTTGTACTTATGACTGATAAGATTAACTTTATCAGTGCACGCTGACACTTGTGCAGCTCAACATTTATTGCTCTGATGCAAACAGTACTTGCTATCTTGCACCATCAAGGACAGAAGTGTAAACTTGTTTGTGTTTCTTTTCCAGGTCTCGCTCTCGTTCTCGATCTCGCTCCAGGTCCAGGTCCCGTGGGCGCCGTTATCGTTCTCGCTCTCGCAGCCGCAGCCACAGCCGGTACGTCACCTTAGACAAGTGGTTGCTTGTGATTTTCAATTTTTTGGTGTTTTGTACATCAAACCAAATCTATTTGAGCCAGAATGTTTTGGTGTGAGCAATGGAGGAGACAACCATATCAGATCTCACTGATTATATCAGATTAACAAAGATTAATATCTAAAATGATAACTAACTTTGCAAATAAGAATCAGCTGGTCCTTGATTTAGAAGCTGTCATTGTGCCCGCTGTCGTATTAATATTTTAACATGCACACAGCTGTTAGAATTTTGAATAATAAATTATAAGTAGTTACACTTTGTCACGTTTATTCATGCCAGCCAGGCCAACAGGTGACCCTCTGTTTATCCTTTTTGTGTCTCTTTTACTTTGTCAGGAGTCGTCGCCGATCTCCATCCTATTCCAGGCGCAGGAGCAGGTAAGAATACAGTTTGCGAAATTATAAGTAACTGTTATGGTAATACATTCATTTGTATGCTTTTGGTCTTGTTAGGGTGTCATGTGACAGATGTAGCTACTTCTCTTGTGTTAATTCAGTTCTGCAGCAGAGGCTAACTGAGGACAGAACAGATGAGTAGTACATCCCTCAGGGATCAATTAAGTACATGTGCAGTGTGTGTGAAATGTTTTTTTCAGCCTCGCTCTGGTAGTTGATGCCTCAGGTGTTGCCATCGTTCCCACCATAGTTATAATTTAATCCACTATATTTCCTGTAACATTAGGTCTGGCTCCCCAGCACGTTCCAAGTCCAGGACTCCAGTGAGAAGGTAGGTTCCGAGAGCTGCAAGTTTGCATATCTTCATTACACAGCTTGTATCTGAAACACAGTGTCACATTTAGCAAACCACAGTGTAAACAAAACACAGAAATTCAGGAAACAAACTACAACATCTACAATAAATAAGAAAGAATTTGGATTGATCGGCCCAAATAAATGGGACACTGACAAGATGGTCAACTATATTACGTGAAATGAAGAGGAAATTATTTTCCAATGATCTGCAAGAGGATCTGTTTTTACGGCAAACCACTGAAAGAGAAAACTTCCTGACTCCATTTTGGATCAGCCAGTCAGCATGGATGACGGGCAGGTCAGCATGTTGAGATTTGGGAGCTGTGCACGTCTGTGAGCCTCTGCAAGCTACCCATAACACCTGTATCTGCTTAGGTTTGCCAAAATGTTTTTATGTATCTCAGCAGAAGCATAATATCAGCTTTTTCATTCAATAGAGAAGCATGTAAATGTTTTTGTCTCTCTTCTCCAGTCGTTCCAGATCTCGTTCTCGGTCCGGCTCTGCGCCCAGAGGACGCTCTGTCTCCCGATCCCGCTCACGATCGCAGTCTGCCAATCACAAGAGGAACAGGTAAACCCTCAGTCTAGATGTTTCTTATTCACTGAAACAAGCTGTAGGCTGTGAAGTCAATTTCTAGTGCTTATTCCAGACAGTTGTTTTTACCAAGACATTAGCAAGGTCTAGATTAACATTGTAGAATTTAGATATCACAGTTCAGTCCACAACTATCTTGCGTTCCAAGAGAGGGCCAGTTATGTTCTTGACGTTATTCAGAACTAGGTGCTCATCGTAGGCAGGGATGACTTTGAAATAGGCTCTCCTTCACCGGGGAGCATTGTGCTGCCACCGAACGACTGCCACGTGAAGGTGAGATGGACGACCACCAAGACTCCTCCAGCTCCTCGACTCTGAGAGATCTGCATCTTCTACCGCGTCTCTTCTGCCACTGCTGTTGGCCAGCAGTGGCATGGCGTGGCGGAGGGGTAAAGGACAGTGACTTGGGCCCTTTGTCTGGTGTAGGGAAGTATGAGTAGATGACAGATTAGGCCTCTCTCTTGTGCTCTTTTTTCCAACTCTTGGTAGCTCTGCACTGTTTAACATCTTATTCAGTCTCACATGATCTTGAAAAAAAGAGCACATGAAAGACAGTCTCCACTCAGCCTGTAAACTGTTCAGACTCACAGCAGCTAAAAATGCACCCATGTCCTTTGTACTCTTTCATCTCACCCACCCAAGGTTAAGCTCGATTCTACAGAAATGAATTCAGGCTGACAGACCAAGAGAGAAAATTGTATTTAATGAATTGACAAGTGTTAATGGTCAGAGGTAGTCTTGTAAATGTTTTTATTTTTCTTCAATTTAAATTCCCTATCCTGAATTTGGCAACTCCAGAAAAATATTAGCTGTTATCAGACAAAACAACACCATTGGTGTGACTTAAGTTAAGCATCTTTGCAGCACAGTTTTGTTTATTTTTCATATTTTCTTTAAAGTGGTGGGAGCTGAGCACTGCACTGACAACGCAGATCAGCCTTCGCCTGCATCTGGTGTTAGACAGCGAGAAAGAGGTCGACCTACCGACCGAACCCGCCCAACAGTGAATGGGTGACCGTCTGTTCAACCGACGCACACGCTCAGACGAGATCAGCCCGTGCACACATACAGTTGCTCTACTAGAATCACCCAGCCAGCCAGCCAGCCTTCAGATGTACCAGAGGGCTGACCCACACAGATCAGAGTTCGACCACTACCTTTTTAAATCCATTACCTACCTACCAGACCCCCTACCTACCAGAGTTCTTCGGCCTCTGTCTTAGCTTCTGAAAGTGAGAGAAAGAGAGCTGACGAGAGATCAGTCTTCAAGAGCCTCCCAGCGCAGTGTCTCTCCAAGTTGTAGTCATCCGTCCTTCAGTCCTTTCATCCTTCGCTTCTCTGTACTTGTTGTTTCTGCCACTGTCTCCAAAGGTAACCAAAAATCAACCCCCCTGACAAGCTCATGTTCATGGTGAAAGAAAATGCACAGGCTTGATGTAGTCTGGAAAACTGGTGATTATAGAGCTAAAGTTGAGCCTTTAACAAGCATGCTCAGAGTACAAATGTGAGTGCGTGAGAGTGTGTGGATGATCGAGTGAGAGCAAGATGAATATTAATGGGCTGTTATCTGTGAGGAGGCTTTGTCAGACATGTTTTTCCTGTTGTGCCATATATGTTGCAACATTATTACCATGTTAGGATGCTTTGTCATAGTGTTTATTTTAGTACTCAAACTCAGTACAACAATAATGGTGGCTTTCAGATGCGCACTTGGTTGGTGCTAGAATTGATGGGACAGGGGAGGGAAGCTCTGTTGTGTGCCCTGCTCTGATTGACAGGGTTCCCACAATCATGGAAAATCTGGAGGAATGGAATTTCACAATCTCATTTTCTAGGCCTGGGAAAGTCATGGAATTAGTAAAATCCTTAAAAGTTCTGGAAAAGTCCGGGAAATTTTGTTGTGTAATAAAATCAATTGTTACAGTAATCTTTTGGATAACCCTCTACGTAATGTAACATAATGGCCACTCTATTTTCTGTAACTGACATAACGCAGCTTTAATATGTGCCATTGTTACGTTTTGCTTACCATCACATACATTTCTCCATTTTCACGCCGCATTCAGTTTCTTCGTCAGTGTATGCCAGCCAGCTGGAATTATGTTTGAAGAGAAACATAATGTTATGATTGAGGGATTTAACATGTAGGGTCATGGATCCCAGAGTTTCCATACCTACGCTATGGCTCACTACTGCTGTTGAATTGTATTTTTTTTTTTGGGATGGGGCGATATTCACAGCCATGACGCTTTTTCTGCTGCCATTTACTGGTAGTGTTAATTATCACAGAACGTCATATTTCATAAACTCTTCATGTATGTTTTGTTTTTAAAAGTCTGGAAGCTTTACTAGGGCAGGAGAGGCAGTCATAGCAGGTGAGAACAGAGCCAGGGCCTGCAAAGTATGTTGGAGGCTCAAAATCCATGGGTGGGTGGATACTGAACAACCGCCTCGACTGTGGACAGGGACTCCACAGACCTCCCTCCCTCCGTCTGGTTCTCCAACATGCTTAGCAGGCCCTGCTTCTCCTCTTACCCACTATGACTGCCTCTACAGCCCCAGTAAAGTCTTAAAATTATTTAATGCCCCTGCTCCCCAATTGTTTGTTCACAATGATAGAATGAAAAATGTTTGGCACTCTTATCACAGTGGGACACATTATAAGGCATTCCTCCGCCCCGTCCCTCCAGACCATCCATTCTAGCACCAACCTCATTTCTCTGGTTACGGTATAGAACAGTTTTCATCCATTTGTGACCCCCACCCACTCTTTTTGTGTTTAGTCATCAAAGGATTAAGTCCTAAATTTCTCCTCAGTGCAGAAACTATGCTAATTATGTGTTGTTGTGGCTATGTCAAAAACCAGTGTCAGTTATTTGAATGGGTGTCTTCTCGCCCCGAGGGGTTCAATTATGTAATTAGCTTTTGACCCTGAACAGTTATTTTTTTGAAAGATTAGCTGCCTTATAAAAATATGCCACTTAAAGACAGATAATAGTAATTGTGGCTCTTAGGATAAACTTTGGTCTGAGAGGTCAAAGAGGTATTCGGCACCCATCCAGTTATGAACTTTCTCTGAAGGTCTGAACTGTGTTAAGATGTTGAGTACTGGTAGAATTTTGTGTCTGATCATTTATCCATCCTCCCCTGTGGCAAGCTAACTCTTCACCATTTCTGTTTCAGTCGCTCCCGTTCAGCAAGTCCACACCGAAGCCCTACGCCAGCGGACGACTGAGTGAAGAAGACATATTAGTTCCTTAACAGACAGACCCTCAACCCCTGCACCCTGTCTGCTTTTACAGCCCTACAGCAGCTTTTTTTCTTGTACTTGTCTCGTCCCCGTATTGTTTTAAGTTTAATTTTCTCTCCAGGACTGTTGTCTCCATGCAGCCTCAGATTGTTAAAGTCTTTAGTGTACAAAAAATCAGTTTCCTTTCGACAGAGGTTGTTTTAGGTGTTGCTGCGGCTGTGTCTTCTCTGGATTTACATAACACGTGTAAGAAGCATCAATCTGAATGTTGCCGTTGACTTTTAGCAGTGATTTGAGCAGCTCGTACATTAGATTTACAGTGGAAGACAGCCCACTTGATGCAGTTCTTGAGGGTGACGACAATGCATTGAAAAACTGCTTTTATTCCCTAAAATTTACACACATGAAAATCTCTATCCCCATTGAGAAACAGTAATCAATTTTTCTGTATAGCTCTCCAATTAGATTTTTGAGTTCAAATGTTGTTTAACCTTTAGTGATGATGATGGCAGAAGGAGGTAGTTGCTGGTCTGCATGCCTTTAAATAGGACGTCGCATTCCTACTGTCTGTTGTTTCTGTACTGCACTGCCCCTTTTATGAACCTGATCACCTTCACTGTGTGCTGAATATGTTTTCCCCATGTGTTGATCTCGGATTTGTTCCAGTGACTTTTAATTTGTGCTGAAGTTTGATTTCTGTAAGGGCTCCTCCAACAGTTTTGATGTGTTCCTGGCTTATATGATAAGACAGTGGCAGTTTTATTTTTGAATAAACCTCTTCAACATACCTAAGTGGTCTAATTTTATATCTTCCAATTAAGTTTATTTTGTTGTGTAATATTGTGTTTTTTTGTATATGTCCTGGTAATCCCAAATGTTACTATTAAAGATGTCAAAACATCAGCAATTTTTCAGTAGATAGTTTTACAGTAGGTGTCATGTTTCGTTTTAATTGCTGTAAAGGGCCGTCCACACCAAGAAAGATAACTAACGTTAACTATAACGACAACAATGGCAGCATCCGCACCAATGAACGATATCGTTGTGTTGCTAGGTTACGCCAAACACACTGCTCGGTGCGGTCGGCAGGAGAGCGGAGTGATGGATACAATGGATATCGATGACCTGTTATTGCTGTATGTTGCGAGAAAGAAAAAGAAAACCAATTTGCCGCTTGCTCCACCTGTCTGTCTGTCTGCAAGCTCCATCTGTCATGAGACAAACATGAATGAAGACGTGCAGTTTATTGTGTTTCACCGGCGACGAGCTGTCATTACGCGCGACAATTACGCACGGCTGCGCGCTCTTTCTAACTCACCGTGTGAACCTATGATGCATAATAAAGATTTGCCCCCCTCAGTAACTTCATCCTGACGCCGGGCTTGCCTCAACCGCAATCACTGCGTGATAAGTAGCCTATATAAAGGTAGACAAATAAATAAAATTGCGGGCGGTAATGGTCAGAAATTCAGGAGCGGGTTGAAGAAAACAGTTCCACGCAGGGCTCTAGCGCACAGGGTGAATTTTATGAATGGAGGGGAAAAGAGGGGACGCATTTCCCTGCAAAATTATTTACAGTTATTTACCCGGTATTTGCGAAACAAAATCACTGAAGTTAAAGTTCTGTCACAAAACTATATTACGGATATTTGTACATTTTTAAGTACAAGAACACTTGAGTTTAGAACGATTTCTAAAATGTATATTTATAGTTATAGTTCTTGATGTGGACGGCCCTTTAGTCCCACTTGTAAAGATATTTCGCAGCAAACCATCACCACAAATACCTGAAATTTTTGATGCCGTTCTTAATGATGCCTGTATTTAAAACCGTTTTCTAATTGCACAGACTTGCACTCTGGAAGGCACCAAATGAGAATCACCGTTACTGGCCTAGGAAGTGGTCAGCAGTTTCAATGCTCTCATTGTAAATACGTACAAATGGAAATGCAAGACAGTTAAAAACAGGGAATGCAAAGCTGAGCAAAGGTCAAACGTTTAACTATATACAGATATATTAAAAAAAAAAGTCTATATGTATATATATATATAAATATATATTTTATAAGCGAATGTACCGATTATTTTTCAGGATAGTCGGGTACGGAGACAACCTCCTGAGTAAAGTATTTTCTTATTGGCCACAACTAAAGCCACGGATAGACTGACAACTGCGTGAGCCAATGACAGCGCGCGGTGCCGCTTTACAGGGCGTGGCCACAGAGCCTCGTTTTTCTTGACTTTTCCGTCCATTTCAGTTCATCGTCACTACCACCATCCTTTTTAACCGGGACAACATGGCTGCTACAGCGAGCCGTTACTACAGCGAAGACGGCAGGGCAACGAAACGACAGAAAACCGACGGAATGGCCACGGTGAGTTTTTCTGTGTGGGCTGCAGTGCAGGATTAGTGTAAGTTACATAACGAGCGCGCTCGGCTCGGTGCTCGTGGTTGAATTTGATTCATTCAGATGCGCGCGTGGAAAAAATGTGTCACGACGCGTCCGAGGTCAATAAATGATGTTTGTGCGGAGGCTCATCGTGGACAGCTGTTGTTTCACGTATATTATACATGGAGGGTTTACAAGGACACAACTTGAAACATGAAGAGCACGTATACCTGTGCTGTGCTGAGTCAATGGGAACGCTGAGGGCGGTTTCTCCCGGTCGGGCCTCGCCTCAGCCCGGCTTTGTTCTAGTACCGGTAACGACTAGCAGTAAGTGCTAGCTGTAAGCTGTCCATTGTGATTAGTCTGGGCAGCGTCACAGCAGCCGTGTGAGGCAGCACTTGAGTCTTATTGTGCATGAAGGGTTAACGTTACTCACATCGGCAACGTTATTGTCCGTATAGTCGGAGAGAAGCGTGTTAATTAAACTATAAACTGATACATGGTAAATAGTGGCCCCTCCCCCAACAATAACCTGAGGTAATTAACTTAAGTATGTCATGTCAGGGCAAGTACAGAACAACAAATGAGCAACATAATGTGTGTTTTCTGTTTTTAAAAACCGTTACTTGTTAGTAACAAATAATGTGAGGCACCCATTCAGAGGTGGACACATCCTTTCTTTAGCTTTACAAGTGCCAGTACCAACTGTGGAAATACTCCATTACAAGTAAAAGTCCTGCATTTAAAACCTTAAGGAAAGCATTTAAGCATTAGCAGAAATACTTAAATTCCCAAAAGTGAAAGTAACCATTGTGTAGTAATTATCTTTTTTATTATATATGATGCCATTTGATTTAAATTACTGCTGCATCGAAGTGTGTGTTGCATCTTACTGCATTAGATGTTTATAGTATACAAAGTACAGTATTTACAAATGTAGAGGAGCTAAGTAGAAAGTTGCATAAAATGGGGTACCTTGAGTTTGTGCTTGTGTACAGTACTTACTAAATATATTTAGTTACATTTCCATCACTGCCCTCCTTTATTTTCTTTAATTAATTTCTATGGCAGGAACAACAACGTGAATATTATTTTTTAATTCCTGTCCCTCCCTAAATATCTCTTAAAAAGTTCACATACACCTCAATAAATATGCTCAAAATAGCACAGCACACATCCAATAATAAATATTTCCACAATATAACACATGGTAGTTTGCTATACTGCTTATAGTACTACCTGTCTATACCTGCACACACCTCAGGTTACAAGTTTTTTCCCCACCACACCAGTTCACCACAGTGGTTTTATTTAATTCTATACTATATATAGGCCTATGTATATTAAATTTTAATTCTATTTAAACCTCTGTAGTATTATGTCATGGATTCTCATTTTTATTTGCATGTTCTTGTATACAGATTTTGTAGTAGCTTTGTTGGAGGGAGCCAGACAACAAAGAATTGTATTGCCAGCTACTGCTTCTCTGTTGCTGTGGTGCATGTGACTAAAAAGGACATGAAAATACAGTCAGTGTTAAATATGTTGTAAAATATTGCAAGAAATAGCAGAGGACACTTCAAGATGGACAACAAGATTGCAGCAGTGGCTCCCACACATGTGTACTTGAGATAAGACGAGTGTAAATATTACTGACCATGTCTGCTCATTTTCTGTTTTTCCTCAACATAGGGATACGAAGATCCTCACAAGACCCTTCCGTCTGTGGTGGTGCATGTCCGGGGGCTGGTGGATGGTGTAACAGAGGCTGACCTTGTAGAGGCCTTGCAAGAATTTGGAGCAATCAGGTAGAGGAAGAGAACAAGCTTAATTGGTGTGAAAAAAAAAATACATTTTTTTTTTTAAATACAGAAATGCGTCCCTTCCACAGTGCTGATTAATAACACTATAATGAATGCCTATATTATAGCACAGCACTTTGTCAGGTTTATGGTGGGTTTACTTAGATTGCATTTATTAAACTTTGTACCTTCAGGTGAAATGGTTGCAAGATGAGTTCACAGTAACTGCCATTTCATCTAACCTCTTGTTGTTGTTGTTTTCTCTTGTAGCTATGTCGTGGTGATGCCCAAGAAGCGCCAGGCACTGGTTGAGTACGAAGACATGAATGGATCATCCACAGCTGTAACCTACGCTGCGGACAACCAGGTTTACATCGCTGGCCACCCAGCCTTTATCAACTATTCCACCAGCCAGAAGATCTCCAGGCCGGGAGACTCTGATGACTCCAGAAGTGTTAACAATGTACTTCTGCTCACCATAATGAACCCCATCTACCCCATCACCACGGTAAATGCGAAAATTTGCACTACCGTTTATCTCTTCACTAAAAGTGGGGTGCTTCTCTCATTTTATGATGTGTTTTTAATTCTTAGAAAGTAGCAGTGCCACTGTAAGGGCTACATTTTGCACCAGGTTGAAGGGGGTGAATTGTTAGTATTGGTAGTATTAAGCAGAAGCTTGTGTACGAAAAACAGTTAGCTAATATTGTCTCTGCAGTTTGATCCTGCATGGATTTCTCATTTGCCATTGTGTGGTATGTACATTGCTCTCTTTTATCTGGTACATTTTGACAGGATGTCCTCTACACCATCTGCAACAACTGTGGGCCTGTCCAAAGAATTGTCATCTTCAGGAAGAATGGTGTCCAGGCCATGGTTGAATATCCTTTTCCATTCTATTTTAACAGGAGGCACGATCTGATTGCTGACTACCAGCAAGGTGCAAGTTGTGACACGCATAAAAAGAACAGTGGCTGGTGTAGTTGAATGGCAGGAACTTCTTTGGTATGTTATGTCAGTTAAAAGCGCCTAATCTCAGGTACAACCAAACCTGTTTGAAAACATGTAGGCGTATTTAACAGATGCAAATAATAAAACCCTGTTAGCCAGAGTTCACTGGTGAATGGCTCATGGCATCTGTTAACCATGAGTAGGCTTATGCACATGCAGGCATTATGGGTACCCGATGAAAAATGAAAACCATTAGTTGTCGAAACTTAATCATAACCCTGTAGAATTACAGAGGAGCTCTGAACAACATACCTGTGTGCAGGGTTTTTTTTTTTTTTGTTCTAGTGTGACGTCTGTTAGTCTGCGTGATCCTTCCTGTCATAAAGACAGTCTGGTACATCCCTGTCTCGTCCTTAACTCTATCATTACATTTGACTCTGTGCAAAGCGCCCAGCGAGCCAAGGCATCACTCAACGGAGCAGACATCTACTCTGGCTGCTGTACACTGAAGATCGAGTACGCCAAGGTACAGTTACAAAACAGCCAGTGTTAATAGCCAAAATGAGTGTGGTGGACACAGAACAACATAAACACCTGTACAGTGTAAAACACCCAGCACATTAGCCCTGTGAGGAATGTTCTGAGTAGACAACTTGCCTCATGACAGCTTAATTAACACACGTTTTTTTAACTGCAACACTGTAAACATGGTATATCTGTTAACCAAAATGGCCCCATCTCAATTTGTCTGTATATGGAGCAACTTCATGGTAAACAAAATGAACATACTGTGTATATCAGGTTAAACTTTTACTGTGTGTATTTATGCTTGTTTTTATAAAAAAAATTATTTCCTCAGCCCACTCGCCTGAATGTGTTCAAGAATGATCAGGACACCTGGGACTACACAAACCCCAATCTGGGAGGCCCAGGTAAAACCTCAAACACCTAAACACCTTCCCAACCATTTGCTGAGCGCCACACACTGCTAAGCATCCTTACTGCCACTATGGGGAGTTTCAGCAACACCTTCATTGATAATGCTACTATATAGATTTAATTTGTGGTCATTATAATAATATAGGTTTGTTTATTTGTGATGAACTTGTGTAGCATTATGACTGAAGTGTTGCTTGTGGTCTAATTCTTACACTTTTCAATACACACTGATCAGGGTCCATATGCAGGAGTGAAAAGTCTGGGAAAGTGAGGGCTTGATGTGAATAATGATGTTAGATAAAAGGGCTTGCATAATATAACATTTTCGCTAAACTGTTTGGGCCAAAAGCATTCAGTCAAATTTACTTTCAGCATTTATTTATTGTGCATTTTGTCTCTTTCTTGGTAAAGAAATTACACTCTGGTTGTAGGGAGGTATAGAGGTAGACAAAGTGAAAGTGAAAATGGAAAGAAAGAGACCATGGAGGGGCTGAAGTTGCTTTATTGTGAACATGATACCAGTATTTCATTTAAAAAAAAAAAAAAAAAAAAAAAACAAGTTAATGGTTAATACCAGTATTGCAACACCCCTATCTGATAACTCTTAACAATCCAGCCATAAAAACTTAATGCTGTGAAAAACAAAAGATCAAGAATGTGAAATGAATACATACAGTCCCTGCTAAATATTTTAAGGCTAAAAATGTTGAGTCCTGCTGTGTGTGGGGGGAATGGCAGGAGCATATTTGCGGACAGAAAGATGACTGTATCAGATGAACTGTGTTTTTCAAGGTCAGTCAATCAGTGACTTTCCTGTAAGTGGACACGTAATGTTTGGAAACAGTATGTTCATCTCTGTATCCTCAGGCTAGCATTCTTGTTCCTTGTGGCATGCAGTTGTTCTGGTTTCCTTGACCTCATAGGTCCACACTGACAGGGTGTTGTCTTCACTTGCTTTACATTTGGAAGGTGTCTGATGAAAGTGTATACAAAAGCAATGCACCTCAGTTGTGATTATTAATTATTGCAAAAATAAATGTCTTTCCATAAAACTTCCATTGGCCCACATCTCTGTGACCAATGTCTCAGTTCAACAGGTAAAGTCACTGCTTTATAATAATAAAGTGGCCGTAAACACATTTGTCAGGTGAAGTACTGTGAGTCAAAAGCAGGTACTGAACACATACCACATATGTAGCGTCTTAGCACGGGTTAGACAGTGCTAATAAATGAGCATCGAATCTTAAAAGACAAATTTGTCCATTGTTGTTTTACACTGTCTTGGTCAGGCCCACCTATAGCCAGTGGGAAGATATTTAAAAGGGGCATGGGGTAAAGGGGAATTTGCCATGTTTTGTGTATACCCAATTAGTGTGGATGGTAAATCTAGTCAATTAAAGCACTAAATTCCTCAGAGCTGTGTTGACAGAAAAGGCTGAGTTTTCCCTCTTGCAACAGCCTTAGTGCAGTGCCTACATGCAGCAGGATGTATTGTGCCCAAGCTCCTGGTGCTCAGCCCCCAGATACTCTCAAAACCCACCTAGCTTGTTGAGGTGGGCATTTCAAACATGGCTTTGTTTCCAAAAAGTAAAGTCAACTTAATTAAATTACTTAATTGTTTAACTAGAACACTAAACAAAACAAGATAAATTGAATAACACTAGTTTTATCAACTATAAACATGCCCATTGTATAGTGCCTGGAAGCTGCCCCACCCTCCCTATAGCTTACTTTGTTGGCGTAAACAAAGCCTTAGGTGACAGAAACTCTCAGTGATCATTTTCCTGTTCAGTCCTACTGGTTTTGGTCATCTTTTCCAGTTTATCTGTGGGATCCTGAATAAGCTGTGATTTTTCAACTGGCCACAGTTAGCCAAACAACCAGGGACTGATGAAATATTCACACACTTCACTCAGACTCAACAGAAAAACAAAGTAAAACACACCCTAGCCGTCATGGTTAGTTAGCGCACAGCTCCAAAAATCACAAACTCCAGTTTGGCTGAATTCAGTGTCTAAACTAAACTAACATAGGTAGATGTGAAATACCCCACGCGCTGTATTACCCCACTGTCTCTCAGCTGATTGCAGAGCAGCATTTCTGACTCATTCAGGGGCAGAAGCATAACTGAAATGCTAAGAATAAAACTTGATCCCCTATATCCCGTATTCGGATAGATGGATATTATTGATTGTTTGTGGTCTTAGACATGAACTAAGGCAAATGGCGATGACTGTTCTCCTCATTCTGATAAGTGGAAAGGTTTTTTTGGTTGTATGTTTGTTTGTTTTTAACCCAGTTGTAGTGAAAGAAGGATAAATGAGACTGAAACAGGACTGTTAAACTTTAATTACATGGGGTTCCAGTGCAGTTGAGTTTTCTGTCAGTCAAAAAATTAGCCCAGAAACAGAAGACAAGAGGTGCTGCTGTCCAACAGGCTGAGTGACAGGGCGTTTTTGTTTCCTCTTACAGAAACTGATTACGTATTTTTAAGCCATAAAGACACAACTAAGTTGTATTCACAGTTTTCTTTCTGCCGGCATTTGCTGCTCCTGCCTTCCTCACTACACCTGTAGATGTTGCAGGGGTTTTGGAATCTCTAAGGGTTAAATAGGTGTATTGGTTTAAGTTAAAAATTATAGCACCATTACAGTTCTTAAACAATTCAGGTAGGGCTCGGCAGTATAAGGAAGATTAAATCATTCAGTGTTTCAGTAATATGGATATAATAGAACAGTCTGGTAAGTTTATTTCTTTTCACCAAGAGTGATCCTGGTCTTTTCCACTGTCATCTAACTTTGATTTAAAAATTTCCCTTTAGTTGTGTTTTAACTTGACCAAAAACATAGTGAAACCCAGCACTTGAGTCCCACTCAGTGCAGCCAAAGTGGGTTTAATATTAAACAGAAAGTGGGTCTGGTTTTACCAGACCGGGTGGTTTAACTCAGACGGATGACCCTTTTTTTTTTTTTTTTTTGAAGTGTGATATGTCTGAGAAGTGAGATCAGAGGCAAGGACCAGTATCAGTTAACTGCTGCCGCATCATGTAACCCTTATCTCCTCCTGATAAGTCGGTGATCTCAGCAAGTCCAAAACAAACATGCACAGGAGGGAGAGGCAGATACATGCTGACAACATCACCACTCCGCAACCACCATCTCGAGTATCCACTTCTTCAGTGAGGACACAGCCACTATCATACAGAGGGCCAAACGTCCCCTGAGATACAAGGGGATAAACTACAAGGCACTACCCATTCAACATGACGATGTAGGACTGATATACCACTCATTCCTCATCTCCGCATTCAAGACCCACGAAGACAACGCACACTTCTAGAGGGTGGGGAGTTTTGGGCGCTAAGCTACACTTGGGCCCTTCCCCCTTCTTCTTTCTCACCCATTTTGTGACACAAGACACATTGAAGCAGGCCAAAGCTTGCATCTACAACCTCCCACTGTCTACACCAAACGGAGACTGATACCAGAGAAGACACAGCATCCACCCAAACAGAAGGTAGTGACAGACATCTCAGTACAACAGCTGATGCATACTGATATTAACCAGTTGTAAAAGCCTCAGCCCTTCCTGTACTGTTTTGGGCCACATTGCTCGTCATGCTTGTTGACAGGAAAACAAAACACTCAAGCAGCACACTCTCCGACACTCGCTGACGCCGTTCCAACTGATCCAATAGATGACTCACACCCCTGAATCAAGCTGTAGCCAGCCACATTGGAGTCAACACAAGACAACTGATGAAGACAAGACACTGCTGACAACACCGTCAAGCACACTCAGGCCCATTTTTGGTTTTATGTGTTTCCTCCCACATGGAATTCAGCTTTTCTCTCTTGCTCTTTCTCTTCATCTCTTCATCTTTCCCTCCCTCTGAATTTCTTACTACATGCATCCCTGTTAAGCTATCCCTTTTTTGAGTGCAGTTTTTTTTTCTTGATATTTTAAAGAACCTGTGTAACACCTTCCATGTGATGCAGGTTTGGCAATATGCGGCTAAGAGGAGCCATCTTCCCCAACTGAAATGTGCTCTATGGCAGTCTCAAGGCCTACCCGTGGGCGCTAAGCGGATTATACCAAAATGGAACAAAAAGGATGGAAATGCCAGCCAAACGGCCAACCAACGCACCAATGGGCATTTCAACTTGATAAAACCAGGAATGGATCCTGAGGTGGAGAGTTGTTTCCCCAAAAGAGGAAATGGATAGGAGTGTGGAATGAAATGAATTGAGTGGAGAGTGGTGGGACTACTGCAGCAAATATCTTCCTCCCCACTGTTTGTAAGCATGCAGTAAGTAAATCGAGACCCTCCTCGGGGAACATAACTGCACAGCACCACATGACCCCAAAGCCCAGCACCCAACATCGCCACACAAGACTGACATGACTCCATTTTTCCCCTCATACAGGCTTAATCTTTCTTTCTCGAAGAGGGTGTTGGTTGGGGTTCTGTCGGAAACTGTGTTTCTAATGTGACTCAAACCTACTGTTTGTCTGTTCACTATGTCTTGTCCCAGGAAATCCCATCTATACGTGGTTCCCTGGACTTTCCTTGGGAATTAAAATCATGTTTTTAGAGAAAGGATGTGAACTTCATATTGTTTGATGTAGGATGTGCTTGTCTCATGAACAGCCCACAAAGCGAGGAGAGCTTGTCATCCACCAGCCACAGTGGCTGCTGGTGTCCAAAATTTAATAGCTGCTTTTTGTTTTAGTTGCCAAATTGTTCTTAGAATCTGGAAGAGCCTGGTTGGTCACCTGCAGAGGTACCAAGCCATCCGCATTCATAATCAATGCATTTACCTCCCAAATGAGGACAGACAGCTTTGTCATGAGTGGGTTCACTGCACTCTCCTGACATTTAAATGGGGTGATTTCACTTTTGCCCGGAAAAAATGTATCTTTTGATTAACCCGGCTTCCATTCTGATTGTGTATGATTGTGTACCTGTACAGATGGTGATGCAGATGGCAATGGGAGCAATGCAGGTGTGTGTGAGCGTACAAACTTTATATTTAAATTTAGTCATTTGTGATACTTATCCAGAGTGACTTTTGTTTGAAATCCTTTTACCTTTTCACTCTTAGATCATCAGCATCCGCCTCATGTTTGCCATCCCCCCCCCTGTTCCGCTTTATATGCTAAAAGTTGACCATTGTGGATCAGGGTGTGTTTTCAGATCATTCCCATAGAACCTAATATCAGTCTTGCCATCTCTTACATCCCCACGCCTCCCTCCCCATTTCTCTCGACCAGTTTTAATACAGAGCAAGGTCGATCACTAAGATAATCTGAGCCACTTGGTTTGATTGTTGGAGCCTGTTTGGAGTAGAATGTGGGGGGAGGGCTATAAATCTGTTATTTGGCTCTTTACAGGCAAGATGAATCAGTCTTGAAATGCATGCATCTGTCTCAAGTACTAATTAAAGTCCTTGATAAAAACACCCATGACAGATTATTTACCTAGTTCATGGTGTACAATTCGAGGCAGATTTTGGCATCAAATTGTCATGATTCCATATCCTAAATGCTCATATTTACCTGTAACTTTTCCCTTCTCTACCCTTTCTCCTCTTACTTTGTCTTCCTGTTCTCATAGAAGACGTGAACGCCAACCCCAACAAGCGCCAGAGACAGCCTGCTCTGCTGGGCGACCACCCTCCAGAGTATGGTAAGGCCCTCACTCCCCTTAGGAACAAGGAAACGCACGTGTAGACAAAATACTGAGCTTTACTCTTCCGTACTCTGATGGGCAAAGTCACAAAGAATGTTGGCCGCTTATCGCGTCATGAATTGATCAATCTGAAACACTGCTCGCACTAAAGCTTTAAAGGACTACTTCTGTTAATACATTTTGTGAAGACAGTCTGAATAAGTAAAATTCATGTATTTAGGTAAATGTGAGTTTAAAAATGGGTCCTCCACACAGTGGCAGTTAAGTGATGCTGTTGTCATTTTTGACTGTGACTATGTATTTATGATAATGAGACCAAATGTTTTTCTCGAAGCAGTTGCAAAGCTTTCCAGGAAAAAAAAGTTCTCTGTTGATTTGACCGTGTTTATTTTCTGTTCTCTCACTTGCTTGCCTCATTCTTCAGGAGGTGGTTACCATGGCTATGACGAGAGCTACGGATCCCCACCCTTTGAGGGTCGCCGCATGGGTCCACCAATGAGAGGGCGTGGAGGGAGAAACTACGGGCCAGGCTACGGACCTCCTCCCCCTCCTCCTGGCGAGTATGGTGGCCACGCTGAGTCTCCAGTTGTCATGTTGTACGGATTGGACCCTGTCAAGATGAACGCTGACCGTGTCTTCAATATCTTCTGTCTCTATGGCAATGTGGAACGGGTCAGTATCTGCGGGTAGATGTCTGTTTTTGCTGTAAAGGGGAAGGACAGGCTTTCCACACAGAAAGATTTGCAAGCTCCCAGGTTTTTATTAGTGTAATGCTGTGATCAGGCAAACATTCATATGGCTACAATCACTTGATACACAGTAAGGAAATAACTCGTAATTTCTTAGTCATTTTTACAAAAATTGGTTTTATGTCAAGTTCCTCATTTAAATCTGATCTATTTTTGCTGTGAGCAGCGGTTGTTATGTTTCTATGAATAGCTGCACTAACAATAGTAATGGCTTTGACTTATCACTTAACACTGTCAGGCATTAAAGCCCCTCACAGACAAAACAGTGTTGGAAAAACTCTGATTTATAATGTGGCACTGTTTTTATTCAATGATTTATCCAGTTTTATTCATCTGGTCAGTTTTTTTAGAGGAAAGCGACCTCTGTGGATAATTCAGCTCCTGGTAAAAAACCTCCTGAATAATGAACACAACTGAACAGTTGAAACTGGGAATTCACGCTTGGTACACAGGAGAAGTTTCAGCTGGTTACAATCTGCAGTCCTCACTGCTGGATGCCACAAATTCCTGCACACTGCTCCTTAAAATGACAGGCTGAAGTTATCAGTGGGATGAGGTCTAAGGAATGAAACAGTGGATTATCTGAAATCTACTCTTTTTAGAACAAGTGAGTCAGTCATTCACGTGACATGGGTGGAGCTGTTCTGCATTAGCTGGAAGATAAAAAACTAATTGAGTCTAACCATCCATAACCACACATAAACACACCCCTGCCTGTAGCCATCATGGTACACTCAATTGCTTTTGTCTGCAAAGCAATCTTGTCTCTTAGGGACAGCTGTTAATCCTTCCCCCTGTCACTTTCCACAGGTGAAGTTCATGAAGAGTAAGCCTGGGGCAGCCATGGTGGAAATGGGAGACTGCTATGCAGTGGACCGCGCCATCACTCACCTCAACAACAACTTTCTCTTTGGACAGAGACTGAATGTCTGGTGAGTTCATACTATCCAGTTCCAAAAACATTTCTGTTGTACAGAAGTAGGCTGAGGAATGAAGTACTATGCCTCGGGTGTATTCAAACCACTGAAGCCTCCTGAACAGATTCATACTATTCTTGAAATGTAGGCGTCAGGTCACACAACTGATGAAGGAAGGAAAAAAACTGCACAACCCCTAGTATTAATATAACATTCTTAATATGCAACCCATTTGTAGTGTATCAGGATTGTCAGTGCTCCAGCCTCTTGTGGTGTCTCTACTAACTTGTAAAAAAGCTATTTTATAAATGAAATTTATAATCTTCCCTCCCTGCAGTGTGTCTAAGCAGCAAGCCATCGTACCTGGTCAGTGCTATGAGCTGGAGGATGGCTCGAGCAGTTTCAAGGACTTCCACGGCTCTAGGAACAACCGGTTTACGTCACCAGAACAAGCGGCCAAAAATCGCATCCAACACCCCAGCAACGTGTTGCACTTCTTCAATGCCCAGCCAGACGTCACGCCAGAGGTTTTCTCTCAGGTCTGTTGAAAGGAAAATATGGGGCGTGTGTTTGGAGGAGTGTCCGTTATGTAAACACACACTATCACCTGCATTGTCTTGTTTGTTAGAAAGGCAACAGACAGAAAACACTTCTTACCACTGCTGACTGGGCTCTGTTACATTGGAATTTGCGTATGGCCTGTTGATGTTAGATTCACTACTAAGCATCCGTATAGTGCATGTGCAGTTGTACATAGAGCTGAGTATTATTTAAGAGACACCAGTACCCTTAAAGTGATAATTATATCAGTAGAATACTTCATCCAATACCCATAATAAATGCAGTGGCATGTAGTGCAACCATAATTTTGAATGTTTTGGTGGCATCTCGGCATGCTGAACTGCCAACTCATACAGCGTGTTTGATTTCACCACACCGCAGACTGCATGGGTTGTACCTGCTGCTGTGGGAGGCAAACTTGGGTTTCCTGATGGTGAAGGCATGACCTGCCCCACACTCCCTCTGAATGGCTGGTAACAGTCGCCTTTGTTGGTTGGGTTGGTTAGGTTTTGGCAAGAGGAGTGGGATTAGTTAGGGGGAAAAAATGTCAAGGTAAACCAATCAAAGGGAAGAATAAGGTGGAGAAAGGCGGGTCGTGCCTTTCCTATTTTGTGAATCACAGCTGTGCCCAGGTGTGTGAGCTCTGTGCTGGGTATAGTTGGTTAGAGTCTG
Source organism: Epinephelus cyanopodus (assembly GCA_026686955.1). Taxonomy (NCBI): domain Eukaryota; kingdom Metazoa; phylum Chordata; class Actinopteri; order Perciformes; family Serranidae; genus Epinephelus; species Epinephelus cyanopodus. The sequence continues at coordinate 11,271,369 of CM048918.1, read as the reverse complement.
CCCACACTCATTCTATTCTGATTTAAACTTATCTTAGGGGTCGCTGTTTTGGTGTCGGTGTGAGTTTGTTTGGAGCGTTCAACAGCTTGGTGTGGGATGTTACCGGCCTGAAGAGTAGTTAATGAGTTGGTTCACTAGTGGTGGGCGAGAGCTGTTGTGCATGCAGTTCCCTAATAAATGTTGTGTTCTTTACAGATTTGTGAGGAGATTGGTGTCAAGTGCCCCGTCAACGTCAAAATGTTCACAGGAAAGAGTAAGCTGCTTTGACTCTGCTAATTGAGATGTATATTGATGTTTCGATAAGGTATGCTCGTGTGCAGAAAAATTAAAGTTCACATCAAATGTGTCTGCTGTCACATCTGGAATCCCTCAATAGAAATAAAGTCAACAAAACAGTGTAACAGCCAAGCTGCAATGTGTGATGTAAATTTGAGCCCTTTCTCCACCAGGTGGTGCAGCTCCCAGTGACCGCAGTGCTTCAGGTCTGCTAGAGTGGGAGTCTATCAATGATGCCATGGAGGCCCTGGCCATGATGAACCACTACCAGATGAAAAACGCAGGTATGACTGAGACTGAAATTATTCCCAAGACAAGAGTTTATCGCTCTTTCATATTATTAAGCAGTTTCTTTTCTTATTCCAATAAATATAAAGTTAGAAAATTAAACATAAAACTTCCAGAGAAAGACTGGTCGATCTTATGTGTCTTATCTCTTGTTGCCTAATACCAAGACTCTTCTCTCTCTGTTTCCAGCTGGTCCTTACCCGTATACCCTCAAACTGTGCTTCTCCACCGTTCAACACGCCAACTGAGCGCACCCTTGTAGCCTGAAAGATGAAGATTGGTCCACCATTCCCATACTTTCATGTACCTGGATCAAGACCGCTTGCACCACACCTGGAGAAAATTGATTTTCAAAAACACCTCAGATACTGTGAAATAATAAATTTTCACAATGTAATTGATCCCTAAAGTGCAAACTCCTCATATTTGTTATATTAAACAGATTTAACAGATGCTAAAAGGCATTTAGAAGTTTTGATATTTATGCCCCAGATGTGGTTTATGGAGTATCAGTACCTGTGTGTCTTCATATTAAGTTGTCCTTTTTACTTTTTGTATTATGCTTATTCAGTAACCTGACACGTGAGAAAGTGTAGTTGAAAGAATTGGTTTTATGCTCAGGAGGTTCAGTGGCAGTGGACAACATGGTTTTTGTAAAAGAGTTGTCTTTTGAAACTTTTATTATTATAGCTAACTTTTTTCTTTGTTATTTTAATTGCTACCTATTCAGTTCTGCGTCTCCGTGTCCGATATGCAGGTGGAGACTTGTTTTGTTCTAAGAAAATAAAAAATCACTTTGAAGTTGAGTTTTTTTCTAAATTTTCTGTTTTTGTCACTTTGTTTCCCGTCTGTTCTGTAAATGACTTTGATGCGTTTTGAACTGTTTTCACACTGATTCTCAGCCTGAATGTAAAACATACTTTACTGTGGTTTAGTTTATCTTGGGTGGACATTGAGAACAGCTATGGTATTTCATGGTGGGCTATCAACACCTTGGTTATAGCAAGTATCAGTATGACATGCACTCTAATAAAGTACACTCAAAGCAAACAGGAGCTGTCGGACACTAATGCAATGCATCAAGGAAATGGAGGGCCTGCTCACAAACTGGAAAGATAAAAAGTTGCAGTATTGTATGTCATAAAATTTCATTGCAAAAGGTCAGTATAGCATGTCAATGTGTCAAAATTTCATAAAATGATATACATGTGATGAATATACAAACAAGGTCATAGAATGCAATGCCAGAGATTTTTTAAAAGTCAAATTTCATTAAAATAAAACTCATGTCAAAGATATTTTTAAAATAGTAAGAAAATATTAAAAGTCATAGTATAACATGTCAAAATGTCTAAAAAAAAAAGACCAATATTCTGGTATTAAAAAGTAAAAATTTCAGTAGAGTATCAGAAAAAACAATAGTATGTTAAAGAAAAAAAAAGCCCACTGTATTAAGTCATAAACATTTAGTTTTAAAAAGTATAGTTTATCATAGATAAGTTGTTTTAAAAAATGTTTGAGAAGTCAGTATAGTGCGTCATAGTTCCCCTAAAAGTCACAGTTTAGTGTGTCATAAAAAGGTGTCAACATTTTATAAAAATCAGCATAGTATGTCATTAAGATGTTTTTTTTTTTCAAAGAAAGGTCTAGTGTATTAGGCAAAAACAGTCAATAGTATGGGATGTCATAAGATAATTTCATTGAAAAAGTTAGTGTTTAATATCTCAAAGTGTCAGTTCATTAAAAAAATCAGAGTATATAATATGTCTATATCACACTTTGATAAATGAATTGAACGGTACGATATGCCCATGTACATTCACAGCAACTCTTGATCATGTAATGCTTGTATTATTCCACAAGGTGGAGCCATGCGCTGTGAAATTATGTATAAGTTATACAATATTCATTAATGGAATCAGTTTATTGAGCAGTTTAGACATTTCAGAATCAGTTCTCAAATTTCAGCCCTTCAACTTGTATAAACATTTTGGAGTATGTGAGCGCATCACGCCAGGCTGTGATTCATCCTGCAGCGGTCATGATCACACCGGGTTTGGCTCTCGCGTTTGAGCCTCGTCGGCCACCGTATCAGGCTAATTAGAATAAAGGTTGAGTGAAGTGAGTGACGGAGGAGTAAAAGCGGGTCATGAACGTTTTATTCATAACATACACTTTTATTATATTTGACAGGCTTCACCCTGCAGCCTAACTTTTGGTACTGTGTTTTAGTTTTTTGTAAGTTTGTTGGCGCGAAGGTAGCATTGGTACCAAAGAGGCTTACAACTAGTTAGCGTTAGCTAGCATCACATTAGCTACCTACTAACGTTACTCAGCAGCTCAGAGAAGAGCCAGGTGAGCCAGGTGAGTTACTCCTCTCTGTTTGCTGACGTTACACCGATCACTGAAGAGCCTGCAACGTCCAAAGGGCGATGTTGTCAATGATTGCCCGGTCAGTCCTCACCAAATGTAAGTGACAGTGTTTTGTTTTGCTCTTTTGCTGTGTGTTTTGTAATTAATGAAAATGTGATTAAGATTAAGAAATTTCACAATGCATCTGGTGTCAGCTACACAGCTGTGTTAGCTCGTGCTACTTTGTAGATTGATTCATATTATCGTTTAACTGTGTTAAAAAGCTCAGGAGGGCTCTGTAGGTGAAAGGTCACCAGCATTAGTTTACAAGCATCATGCCGGGCTGTGCTGCACAACTCATCTCTGAAGCTTTAATACGTTATTCATCAAGTAATATTTATGTTCAGGAACAGCTACCATGCGGATTATTTTCCTCGATGAATAGTTAAGTCCATGAAATGTGATGAATAAGCAGAACAACTGACGAATCAATGGCAGTATACATTATAGTTTTAAGGTCATACATGTAATTTGTGCATTGTGCAAACAGCTGGGCATGTGCACATCAATGAGTCTAGCGGTGCAAAATTACAGATCTTACTGAGGTGGAAATGACATCACATGGATTACGTACATCTGTTATGCATTGTCAGATAAAATAAATTAGTCTACATATATAGGTGTTTTTTTATGTGCATGTAGACAGACAGATAGGGGTGGGAAATAACCTGAATTTTGAATTTTAAAAAAAGATGTATTGCACTTTTGCAGAGGTTAGAGAAGTGTATTAAACATTAGAAAATGGTAAAAATCACAGTTTGCAAAAGCCTAAGGAGATGTTGTTAAATGGCTTGTTTTCCACTAGTTAAAAACCTAAAATTGTTTATCAAACAGAGGAGCAATAAAAGCATTACATGCTCACAAATTGAGAAGCTAGAAGTTATGATTTTTTGGTCTGAAAAGCAATTTTAAGGATTTATTGATCATCAAAATTAATTTTATGTAGATCAACTAACAGATAACTACTCAGTGTTGCTGCACCTTCTGTTTGTTACTGTACAAATTTCTTGTACTGCCATTTCCCCTGTGTGACACTTTGTACTTCATGTATGTCGCATAAATGAATGAAAAAAATCTGTATTTTTAGATTCTTTTACAGGATAGTCTGTTTTTATTGCAGTGGAAGGAAAACACTACAGGATTGTTACTAATAATCTGTCCAAACCCCACAAAATAGCAAAAAACTTCCCTCACATGTTCTTCAAATGTCTCATTCTATCAAATCTAAAGTTACTGTTACAGTTTGTCGTCCTCAGAGGATTGGGTGGTGTCGTTCATGTCATTCTGTCTCTGTCCTCTCAGACAGGAGGTCCTGGCTGCCCAGTCAGGCTGTGGTCAGGGCCATGTCGTCTTCAGGAGGCACCTCCTCTCCTTACACCACCCTGGCCATCAGTCACCCAGCAGAGTCCATCACACATGTGGAGCTGCACCGCCCGGAGAAACGCAACGCCATGAACAAAGCTTTCTGGAGGCAAGAACCTGTTTAAATCAATATGTCCGAAACCATACAAAACAAAGCAAGTCTCCTTCGTAAAGCAACAGTTTGTCCTGAAATCACAAGAAAGATATTAAAGGAACTAACATTTAACTGATAATCAACAGTAAACCACTGGAATTCATGATTGAAGCACTTGTTACATGTATTTCTGTAACAGTTAATCCAACACTGATCGGGATGTTCGGCATTTTTCTCTCAGTGAGATGGTGGATTGCTTTAATGCGATAGCTGCAGATCCTGACTGCAGAGTGGTGGTGGTGTCTGGAGCCGGGAAGATCTTCACAGCTGGTGGGTATCGGGCTGTTTGCATTTTTTTAATGGCTGTATCGTCATAGTAAAGTTGGTATTTATTCCCTGTGCTGTGTTGCTGTCCAGGTATTGACCTGATGGACATGGCCAGCGACGTACTCCAAGTTGAGGGTGATGACATGGCCAGAATGTCCTGGACCCTGAGAAAAATTATCACCAAATATCAAGAGACGTTCTCCGTCATAGAGAAGGTCAGCTTCATGATATGTTCAAATCTGTAATTTTGTTTAAGAAATGTGACATCATATAACCTTTAACCCCCGCTAGTTGCTCTGTCTACAGGGGAAACCACTGATGATGCTGTTTTTTTTTAGATGGGCTTTTTTTCAGGCTGCTAAAATATATATTGCTGCTGCCCTGTTGAAGCTCTCTTCAAAGCCACCAGACTCCTTTTGTCAGAAACAGTAATTTCACCCTGCGGAATGTTTTCACAGTGTGGTCTCAGTACTAAGTAAAGGATCTGGATACTTGTACCTCTGGTCATACCTGAAGAGCGGTTGTGTTGATCACATTGAGGAATTACAAGATTGGAATGGTCACAGATGTGATTATGTACTTGGACAACATTGAAAATATTGTGTTCTCAGTTTATGTTCCTGTAACATTACTGACTATTGTTTTCCTCTTGTAGTGTCCAAAGCCTGTTGTGGTGGCCGTCCATGGAGCCTGTGTTGGCGGAGGTAGGACATCATCATCATCACACTATCATAGCACAGCCATAAATTCAGATTGTAAAGACCAGGGGCCCGTATCACAATGTGAGATTAGGGGTTCATACAGGAGGTATTCCTTTTGTATCACTACAGTATGTAATCACTTAGAGAAGTAAGTCTTGCATGTTGCAAACATTGTATCAGAGGAAGGTGTGTGATTTAAACTGGTAGAGAGAAAAAACTTGTGAAAAGCTTTAGTGAGTTCACACACCTTCATGTTCACTGTGGATGTTGTGCTCTGCCACAGGTGTTGATCTGATCACAGCCTGTGACATTCGTCTGTGTACCCAGGACGCCTGGTTCCAGGTTAAGGTACGTACACGTCTCAACTAATTTTCATAATTTGGAAATGTGGTGAGGAAAATGAGGAATGTTGCTTGAAAAAATAGGAAACATAAATAATTATGATAAAAGAAAAAAACGAAATAAGCTGGTTATATTTGGTTTTGTCAGTTTTGGGCCCCCATGTACAACAAAGTAATTATTGACTAAATAAAATGTTTTGTTTTGTTTTGTTTTTTTAATATAAAAATAGAAACAAGTATATAGCATTGTAATTTGTAAAGCATCAACAAACACTGTATTTTGTATGAAGGACCAGAGTGGATTGTATCCGTGTTGTATCGGAGGCTGCAGGTCATGTTGTGATGCAATACTTGTGAATGATCTTGACCCGGTGTCTGTCTTATCGGTCGACTTTACAGGAAGTTGATATTGGACTTGCAGCAGATGTTGGAACTCTCCAGAGACTTCCCAAAGTCATCGGCAGCCGCAGGTGAACAGACCAAAGATAGCCTGGGGATGAGGCTGTATCTTCTGCTTACTGTTTAAGCTACAGGCTATACATAGAAATACATGTGATGTAGTGTGCTAAGCATTTAAAGTTACAGACGTCATCAAATAACAACGACAAAATAAGAAGTCTAGACATGTCATGTATGATCTCTCCCTCTTTCTCCAGCCTAGTGAACGAGTTGGCTCTGACCGCCAGGAAGATGTACGCTGATGAAGCAAAGAGCAGCGGACTGGTCAGGTAAACGCATCCTCTACAGAATCATACATGTGTGTTTGTGTTGTCTTACATTAAAAAGTTTAAATAGTTTTACTGAGCCTGGGCCAAAGACAGATACCAGCCTGTTTTAATTTTGGCAGTGTTGATTCTGACATGGATCATCTGCATCACCTAAATGCTAAATGGATTCGAGGAGGAGGAGAGGATGCAGTGTAGTGATATTTTTAGTTGATTAACCAGAAATCTTCAGGCATACTTCTGGATGTTACATCACATACAAAAACAAACTGGTTATGCAGGATCGTTAATACTGGACTCAGTAAACACGTTTGACCTGCTTTGTGGTGCAGACCCCCGCAGCTAAAAAGTGGCTACAGGTTTGTTCTTGTTAACACAGGGGCTCTTTACTGAACTACATTAGTGTTGCAAGATGAGCTCCATCTGGAGTCTGTGTTCTTCAGTTCAAACTCCCACTCAGCCATTAGGACAAAGTAGTGACGTAGGTCACAGTGCTGATGCCCTCCCCTCCCTCCCCTCAGGCAGTTCAGACAGTGTATGCATGGAGAGTGAGGCACAGAAGCAAAGTAAAGTAGCCTACAGCTGTGGACGCCTTGTTAGTTCAGTTCAGGAAGTCAAACAATAACACAAACAAACCAGTCAGAGGTAGTGGTAGACCAGTTGAAACAAACCCCTAAGTCTCAAGTGAGATGTGGGGAAAAAAAAAAAAAAACGCCAAAATGATATTTAAAGGAGTCTGGCAGGTTTGGCGGTGGCACTTCAGGGGCTGTTTCTGGTTAAACAAAAAGGTTTCTCTGTAGGATTTCCATAATGTTGTCAGACACTTAAAATAACAGTGTGTGTGTTTGTTTTTTTGGCAAAAACAAACACTTTTAGTGGACATAAACTAACGGTGCAAACATGCCCGAGTGGTGACATTGCAGCCCGTTTCACTCTCAATACTGGACTCATTTCAGAACCTGTTGTTCTCATTAGTCACATAGACACAAAACATGAAAATGGGGTCCAGGTTGGAAAATACTACAGTTACCCTTTCAGTATTTCATCTTAAATTTTCCCATGTTTCCTCCCCAGCCGAGTGTTTGCAGATAAGGAGGCCATGATGGCCGGAGCTCTGGAGATGGCCGGGGAGATCGCTGGTCGCAGCCCTGTAGCTGTGCAGGGCACCAAAGTCAACCTAATCTATTCCAGAGACCACAGTGTAGCAGAGGGACTGGACTACATGGTGAGACCACCTTTGAAATAACATAAAAATAATAGAGGATTTTTCTGAGCATGCTTCTTCTGTCAGCTGCAATTAGTCAATTGAATACCTTGTTGATCATTCCCAGGCCACCTGGAACATGAGCATGCTTCAGACTCATGATGTGATGAAATCCGCTCAGGCCTCCATGGAGAAGAAGAGTCCCAAGACGGCAGTTTTCTCCAAACTCTAAACCTCACTGAGGGCAAAGGTCAAAATACACAACACAAAAGCTGCTGTTTACTCCTCCATTGTGGCCTTCCATGGGAACCACGTGTGACTGTCTTTTTGAGCTATCTAGCAATCTGTGGCCGTTTGAGGATGACATAATGTGACTTAATAAAGATGGCTTGAGTCCACTGCTGGAAATACTATGTCAAAATCTATATTGTTGTTTGCCTGGAAAAGCCTCCAAAACAGCATTTAGATAACGGGATACTGTACTTTCCATTTAAACAAAGGAATTAATGTGTGAGGACAGAATCAGAAGTAAAGTCGGGCTAACTTCTTCCTCCAGGTGACGTCTTACAAGCTATTAAGAAGTGACTCTCAGCTTGTCGCTGTAAAACAGTTAGAGCCAGTTCTGTAATTCTGTCATCGACTTCATGAATGTTTTCTTATTAAAGTCAACTGACAGTTAGTGCTGACTGTGATCCATAGTAACCTGTTATTTTTTAAACTAATTTTGCAACAAAGGTGCCAAACATGGGTTCAAATAACTTAAAATGCTTTATTAATAAATCTTTACAAAATAACTTAAATGTACAAAAGCGTAACTAGAACACATTCAGAGTCACTACAGATTCTGCTTGGCACGAAGTTTCTGTAAGGTTTTCTGTGAAGAGATGTGAGAAAATATTCTGGAATCAACTTCAGGCAACCAAAACAAGATATTTTGTTGCTTGCAGTTCTGTAATAAGCACATTATGTTTAAAAACATTTTCTCAAATAAACACAAATAATTCCAGTGTTTACCTTGTGGAACTCTTTGGCCTTCTGTCTATTCTTTGCATAAGCTTCCTGTCTGTTCCTGACGGCTTTCTGATGTTTCACCTCCTCCAGCTGCTCGTACAGTCTGCAGGAACATGATGACACACACACACATATGCTGCATCATTGTTTTGGGAACGCCACATCTTTTAGATTTAATGCCAATAATCCATTTAGGTTCAACCAATTAAATTATATTGTAAGAAAAAAAAAAACATCTGATTTGGTTGGTAGGAGTATTGTGCAGGGTTGGTGATAGCTGTTCATGTAGGGAAAGCTGTTGGAGCATTTATTCCACATCTTTGATATCAGATGTCAGTTTGCTCCACTAGTTTGGTCTTTGATAATTCAGATAATAATAATAATAATAATAATAATAATAATAATAATCAGACATTCTGTCTTTCTAGTTTAACAAAAACTCTTACTGTTAATTCTTTCAGCAACTAGTTGTATTTTTACCCAACAAGTTTCAACCAGAATTTCTGATGTCACAAATTCATCCAAATGTTTGACAGTTAGGGAGCAGATAGTGTACACTACACAGCAGATAATGCAGAACAAAGCTGAAATCAGTCTGACTCTGAAATGGGTCCTGCAGCTCAAAATTTGGGTCAGACACAGGCTCAAATCGTACAGCATATGACCAGCTTTACATTAGTTCAACAGTGGAGGAAACTGACATCTGACATGAAGCATATGGAACAAATGCTCAAATGTCTTTCCAAAGATAAACATTTACTCACAGTAGATGGTGCAGCAGTTAAAAGCTTATAATATTTAAGCATTACCTCTGAGTTCTTTGGTGCATCTCAAAAACGTCCCGTTTCCTTTGCTCTGGTGTGCAGGTCTTCACCTCATCCAACTTTTTCAGCCTGGAATCGCTCACTGTGGAAACACAGAAAAATACTAATTGCACAGATTGTTGCTGACCTCTTTAAAAAACACATTCAGCTGAGACGCAGTGCAGAGCAGAGCATAGTGGGTGACATATCGCAGAAAAATACAACTTGGCATGCTAAACAGAGTGTACATTATACTGAAAATGTTGGAGTAAGGTTTCTGGTTTAACATAAGAATATCATGTTAAAAAAACCTTAAGTTATATAAAACAGTATTTACATGTTACACCCTCAAAATAAAAGCACTGACTAATAACGAGTCAGTTAGTTAGTGTATCTTTTTCAATTTCTTACAGTTTATTCATTTAACCTTTCACTCAGTGGTTATAAAACAAAAATAATGATAATTTCATCATCTACGAATCAATCCCAGCACCCTTTCAATTTTAAAGGTCAGATGTCCGCATCAAATTATCACTTCCATGAACGCAACTTGACCACACACACTCACACACACTTTTTCTCCTTTAGTTTAATCTGTTCACACAGATTTCCACCTCGATATTTTTTTCTGCTATATGACCCTGGGGGGCTCTGTTGTAGTCTACAGAAATAATATTTTAAAAATGATTCTATTTTTCAGCTGTACAGAGACTACTGATGTTCTGTAGGTGGCTAAGAAAAGTGCAACTGATCAGGAGGTGAATGGCTGAGATAATTCTGACTTTAGGACTAGTTTTAATGAAAAAATACAATTTAAAGTTGTGAGTTAGGTAGAAAATGTCCACCAGGAGACAAAAATGTTGGAAAAAAGTTTGAGAACCACTGCCTTAGATCGACAATTTTGTCAGTGTACCACTTTGAAATATTTTTCAGCCACATGCACCCTGACCAGCACAAAACATTTTGGCAGACAAAAACAAAAAAGCAGATATAAAAATGTATAGTACAGCACCATCAGTGTCTGATTTACTGAACAACCTTGTAACTGTCAAATACTTCAATGCTACATTTCAAATGTTTAGAAATAAGTCATTAAATTCTTGGCAAAACAATTTGTCATGACGCAGTAACACTCGATGGCCATGTAGTTACATTAAAGTGCATCATTTTGTAAGTTTCACTTACAATTTAATGATAGAATTATTTTAGCAAGGAACCTCATATATAGCTCTAAATTGTGGCCCCGTATGGTTGTTCTTTTTCACCATCCATGAAATAAATGTTGTGCTCACAATAATTAAAGTGACTTAATGTGTCAAATTATATTAAGTTGAGATACCTGGAGGGGGAAGCTGGGCCTTTTTCTGCTTGGTGAATCCAGATTTCTCAGTGGTCTGATGTGGCTCAGCCTGCTCCTCCTTTGACTTGGCATTAGTCTTGTGTTGAGATTCTGACTTCATCTTTGCCCCACAGGTGACAGGATGAGAGTCCTGAGCTTTAGACTGCTCTCTTGCTTCAGAAGGAGCTTGGATCTTAGGTTGAATCTTAGCAAGAGCCCCTTTGGCCTTGATTTCCTCCACCCTGCGGGACGATCTCTGGAGCAGTGCTCTGCGTTTCTGTTGGTGGACCTCCTGTAGGTCTCTGCTGGGACCCCACTGAAACTCCAGGAGCATCGCTGAATCTAGTGAGAGACAGTTTTTCAAAAGTTTACAATATTCTGACTAAAATAAGATGCAAAAAGAAGTTTGTTGATTATTACTCCTTTGTTCCTGGTTAGAGTCATCTTTAAAAAGGATACAAGTCAGGATTTTCCTACAAAACAATGTACAGACTAATACAGAAATAATCCCTCTCAATCATCATTTATGAGCCACTAGAAGGGTGTGGTGATATATTATTCTGCAGAGGCTCTGCCCTCTGCCATATTTTCTTATTTTCTGTGCTCAAAACATTTATGGGTGTGTACCCCCACGGTGGTTAGGGAAGGTCGGGACTTGATACAAAGGTAGCAACCAGGTGCCAGCCTGTAAGCAAGCTATCTGAAAATCATAGGGCTAAATAAAAACATAAATATAGTGAAGCGAAACGCCAAGTGGACAAAGTTTGTTCAAAAACAAGAGTGAATCTGGGATTGGCTTTCACTTTCACTAGAAATACTGTTTATGAACAGCTGACACTTCCTGCATAGCACACCTTTAAGTCAGGAACAAGTTTTCACAATTCAGGTATCTCACACATGCAGCACTCTGACAGTGTTATTTCTCAGATATATTTAGTCTGTTGTGCTTTTACCTGGATGTGTTTGTTTCTTGTCCTCTGGAGTCTCATCCAGTGACATCGAGGATTCGGACCCCTAGAGAAGACATGGTTTGTGTTCAGAGATCATAAAGACGCCTGCTGCTGAAATCAAAAAGTCAAAAACATGTATAGACAGTCACCTCTGTCTCTTGGCCTTTCTGTCCCTGATCATCAGTGATGGTTGTTTCTTGGTCTTGCAGTGTTGTATCCGTCAGGCTCACTAGTGTTATCTCTGACTGTTCCAGGATCCCCTTCTCACTGGCAGCTTCCTATTCGACATATTCGACAGGAGGAGATAACAAGCACACACCTCAGTCAGGGAGTTATAGAAATAAGAAAAAGCTGCCAACAAGGTTTACAAACATTATAAAGGAGTCATTTTCCAAAACAAACTGTGACCTTTGACTTTTCAAGTAGCAACCTGCAGTTGAAGTGTGACAGAACAATGCAGTGCTCTCAATAGGCAGGTGTTGTCTTTGTGGGCACTGCAATGGTCAGTTAATGTCTGAAAGATGGTGCACAAAACAAAATCATACCAATATCTTATTGGAGACGAGACAGAGGTCACCGAGGGGGATTGAATCTCGCCTTTCAGAAACACAGTTTCTATTGGCATCCACCTCTTCTGGCTGCAACGTGCCCATAGTAGGTGCATCATCACACATGGTTAAATTTGACAGACTCAGAGCTGTTAGCTCCACCTCTGCTCTCATGGGAGACATCATGAGAGCAGATTCATCAGGATGGTTCGGGGACGTGATGAGCTGGGTGAAGGAGTCCGGTAAGGCAGGGGAAGCTGTGATGCAGCGGGACGACTCCTCCGTTCTGAGGCGCTCAGGTGACGGTTCAGACTCAATAGAAGCATCAGTGTGGCTTGGTGTGGAAACACTGGGTTCCCCACTGGCTGGCTGGCCATCAGGGGAGGTAGGCACATTGTGTTCAGGCAGGTGAAAGGTCATGGAGGGGTCTACTGTTTCATTGTGGGTGACCTCAGCCAGCAGCGGATGGAATGACTCTGAGCCTGGAAACACTAAAGATGGTGATAAACATAAAACACTGTTAAGTTCCTAAGCAAGTCAGAAAAATACATGCACACTACAGCACACTTTTATAGCCTGTTAAGGTATAAAGATGTGCCGAAAAAAAGTTCCCTAAATCAAACCTGAAAAAAAAAACCTGAAACTACAGCTATACAAACTGTTCATGATCATAGTGTACTCCCTCCAGTACAACCACCATTCGGCCATTTTAGAATTTACTGTAGCTACTTGAATTTTTATACCTCACCCTCAGTGCTCTGTGGGCCCAGGTCCATTGGACTGGTTTGGTTCTGCAATGTCTGGTCCTGTGGAGGTGGATTCACATCCGGAACAGAGGCACTGTGTGATGAGGCTTCGGGAGGCAACGCTGGGTATGACGGCCCACTGGTCGCAGCTGAGACACCAAGTTCCACATGGGTTCTTTCATCTACAAACAAACCAACAGTTGAATAAGAACAGAAGAAATCACCACTCAACAATGTTTCAACTACAACTGCAACTAATATTGCTTCATTTGATTCATTCATTTGTATTTATCCATTCATCATTTAACAACAAGACTTTGCAAAGATGACAGTCAGTCACTGTGAAATTATACATGTTAATAATTAGAAGGTTAGAGTCTGCCTTTTTTTAAACTAGAAGTTTAAATCCTAACTGCATGTTTCAGTTCCCCATACACCTTGTTTTACCTGAGTTTCCACTGTGCTGGCCAGTGGACTCATCCAGTTCCCCAACGAGCGGTCTCATTCGGCTCTCCTCTGGACCTTCATCCAACCATGCGGTCGACTGCTCCGATGGCGTCCGACCCATCAGCTGACCTGCATAAAAGTCCTGCCCCCCACTCAGCCAGTGAAAGCTGGACTGATGGGAGAGTCGACCAATCATCCGACTCAGAGTGGAATCCCATCCACCTTGATCCGAGCTCACTGACACCGGTGGACCTGGTAGCTGACTAATCATGGACGAGTGAGCAGATGGTTGACCAACCAGTTGCACCATGGCCGAATCCCTCTGGTCAGCAGCGAGACAGGATGACTGGTCTGTCAGCTGGCCAATCAGAGGTCTGAAAGACTCTTGGTCTTCAGTCAGTGACAGGTCCTCGCCTGAGTGATGCTCCAGCATTGGATTTACTGTATTGTGCCATTCCTGAAGCGAAAACATTAATTGAATTTAGTGTATTTTATTTAAAAGTTCTGAAATGAAGTAGAATATATGCGCAGACAGATATGCACTGAACTGCAGTAACATCCATTAGCACCACATATACGGTACATTAAAGTTTAGCTTTAAATACCAGTTTGTATATTTTCCCTAAGTAGCCACAAAAAAACAGTGTTACACCTTATAATTAAAGAAATGACAATTGTGTATTGTGAGTCACTGACCAGGCCGCTCATCTGTGCACCTGCAGTCTCTAAGGGAAGAGACTGACGAGCTGTGGAGCTTTCATCCTCCCCTCTCCTCTCCAGGACTCGAACCAAAGACTGCTGAGAAACTGAAGGGCCAAGTTCCTCCTCACACGAGCCTTCACTGTCTGCAAACCAACAAAGAGGGAACAACACAATGTACTAACATGATGTAATTATCTGCTATGAAATGCTGATTTATGTGAAACAAGCGAGTTTGGCCTGTTCAAACTATACCTGTAGTTCTGCCAGCAGTGCTGAGGGAGATGTTGAGCTCCCTTGTGTATCTGTCTATAATGTGCTGGATGCTGCTGTCATTAAACAGAGAGTCTACAGCCAGACCAGGACGGCCTGCAGTTGTGCTGTCCTTAGTACAAAAGCTTTGACCGGATGGAGAGGAGACGTTGAGTAAATCTGCTTCTTGTCCTTGTTCCACATGATGTCTGTGCAGTGGGGATTTATCTAATGAAGAAGAGGGAGGAGAAAAAGAGAGACAGATTTAGGCTATGATAAAGTTAGACAAACAACCAGCATGCTGTCTGGTGTACATACAATATGGGTCATGTGTACAGCATTGTCACAAACAACATTTCTTGTTTTCAGGTTTTCTAAAGAAAACACTTATTTCACTATATTCCATTTTTGCCTATATATCCCTCTACATCTACAAAGATTCAAAGCACAATCATCCACATGGTTAAAAATCTGGAACAAATCACTACAAAAACACCACTCGCTACAAGACACACTCCTGCTGCCCCTCACCAGTGTCGATGTTTTGCTCAGGATCGGTGGTGATGTAGCTGCCAGTGGAGATGGTGGTGGAGGAGAGGCAGTCAGAATCAGGAGGCCGACATGCAGACTGACACATACATACACACAGACACACAAAATGAAGGTGTTGAGGAGATAAAGAGATTCAGAAAAGTCATACATGCATACAGACACACTGAGCTCAGTTCAAGTGTAGAAACCTTCATGAAATGCTTTTTTATTAAATGCACTTCAGGTCGAGTAGATTTACATCATTGCTCAGAAAAAACACACACACCCAAATCCACACACATACACACACACACACACACACAGGCAGACAAAGGCACACAAATATGCAGTCACGCGCACACACACACACACACACACGCACACACACACACACACACACACACACAAGTAAAGGCTTCTCAGGCATAATCAAAGGCTGAGGCAGATAATGCCACAGCACTCAGATTTGGCTAGTTTTCATCATTGATCCACAACATGTGAACCTCAGAGGGTATCAGAACACTGTGCCAGTATGCAATGAAATTCATGTCATACATATGTTTCTAAAATTCAAGTGTACAATTATCACTGGTGTCTGTAATATGTTGTTAATGTGGGCATAATCAGTGCAAAAGTGTCACTTTGATTACAACTGTACAAGGGTAAACACTTAGAGCTGTCAATTTGCAACATGACAATAAAAACCCAAAGGTTATGCAACAAAGAGCAGGCAGATGCTTGTTCACTGCATATTGACCAAATCTGTTTTTTCCCTTGTAAAGTTATGTTTAGTGTCTGCTGCAAAGGTTTGCCACAAGCTTGATGACTTGAAAGAGAAGAAAGAACCAACACTAAGTTTTGTACATTTTGAGTTGGCCTGGTTACCTCTGTGGGGGATCTGTAGCTTGTGATTGCAGGCCCAGAGCAGTCGCCTCCTCTCCCAGAGTCAGACGAAAGGGGTGAGATTTTCCTCAGGACTGAATCTAAAAGACAACCAAGTGGTAATACCTTATGTTGAACTTTTTTATTTTCTCATCAAATTTACTTCCCATCTGTATTCTTTATCTCATTACTCTTCACCTTCCATCTACATACCGGCCTCTGAAGGTTCTGAAGATGTCCCTGCCCCCATCAGCAGCCTCTCTCTCCAGGTGAGATAGCTGGATCTCCTCGAGCTTGTTCCAGAGCTGGTTGATTGCTCAGCACTCTGCTGAGTCATGTCAGAGACCACAGATGACTCTGAATCCCCCTGAAGATTTGAGTCCAGAGTGTGTGAGGGAACCATCACGCTATCCTCTGGGCCTGGAGACATGAGCATCAACAATCAACTGATAATCCTCTTCATAGCCTGTCACATAGTGTGAGCATGGGATGAAAACAGTCATCTGGGGTTAAGCTGACCTGTGACTTGGCTGCTGTTGACTGGTGTCTCCACCTCTTGAATGGCACTAAGCTCATGTTGTTCAGTCATCATCTCCATGATGCCCGGCCTGACACGTGTCACTGGGGGCTTTGCTGCTCGAGGAGGCGGAGGGAGGAGTCCTGAGGAGATGACTGACGCCAGGGCATGTCCAGCAGGAGCATTGCTCTGAGAGATGAGATCTTGATGGAAAAATAAAACATTTACTCTCCGATTTTAATGAAACTATAGTATTTAATAGTGACTTAAAGGGAAACGTGCAGCCTTTTATGTCAATGAAGCAATAAATTATTCTGCACACACTACATTGACTGAGAAATCTGAGCTTGCAGCTGCAAAACCTGTTGTTCTTCCTGCATTCAGCATCATCATCTGACGTAACAGTGACGTAGTTGAACATGAGGAAGAACTATGTGTTAGATTTCGCCTCCAGGTAACCAGGGAGCATGCTCTAGATGCTGCCAAAAAAACAGAACTTCCTTGTTCTCTTTGCGTCATTGCGAAGTAATTACATTTCCAGCATGCCTGCATGCAGACTGACACATACATACACACAGACACACAAAATAAATGTGTTAAGGAGATAAAGAGATTCAGAAAACCCATACATGCACACAGACACACTGAGCTCAGTTCAAGTGTAGAAACCATCATGAAATGCTTTTTTTATTAAACGCACTTCAGGTCGAGAAGATTTACATCATCGCTCAGAAACACACACCCCCACCCACACACACACACACCCACACACACACACACACATAAATATAAATGTAAATATAAATAAATGTGTAAAGGAGATAAACAGATTCAGAAAACCCATACATGCACACAGACACACTGAGCTCAGTTCAAGTGTAGAAACCATCATGAAATGCTTTTTTTATTAAATGCACTTCAGGTCGAGTAGATTTACATCATTGCTCGGAAACAAACACACACACACACACACACACACACACACACACACATACACATACATACACATACATACACACACACACACACACACACACACACAAAAACATCATCATTTGATGTGACAGTGACGTAGTTGAACGTGAGGAAGAACTACGTGTTAAGATTTCACCACTGGGTAACCACGGAGCATGCTCTAGATGCTGCTAGAAAAAAACAGAACTTCCTTGTTGTCTTTGCTTGTATTGCAAAGTAGTTACATTTCCAACAGAAAAAATGGCATCCCAAAATTTGAGTGTAGAGGATGTTAAAGAAAGGGGTACATTACATTGTTTTGGATGACTCAGATATTCAGCTATATTTATTCAAGCCACAAGATACAGCCAAGGAAATGCAACGTGGCGAAGCTGTCGTGCAAGAGGTTATGGCTGGTGATCCCCACCAGTACCCCTTCAGAACCTGAACTTCCACGAACAAAGACTGACCAGAACCGTAATCAATCTGCTGCAATGACCGAGTTTTGGAAGATTTTGGAAATTGGGCGTCAGGAGCTTGCACATAATGCATCCTGGTACATGTATTGGAAGCACTGCCAACACGGCTCCCTGAATAAGAGAACTCAGCTTTCTTGGTCAATGTGGCACCCACTGAGAAATTTATTGTCTCAATTCTACATTTAGCATCAACACTGATTGGATATCAACATAAAAAGATGGTGAATTTTCCCTTTAAGTATGTGCCATTGTATCTGTAACGGAACTGCAAATGCCACTAGCATTTACGGCAATTTGACTTATGACTTGGACTTAAAAGGAAAACATGTAAATCCCTCCAATTAATTGTGATAACCAGTACTGAACCAAACAGCAGGAGGCAACCTGGGACTTTTTGGTAGGATTACAAATAGAAAATTATAGTGTACATGCACTTAGTGGAAAAAGGTTTCCATTGTGAAGTAAAAGGGAAAATGTGTGAACATGTACAATCTGATATTTCAGTTACCTGTCTCACTGATAGAAGGCGGCTGTGGAGGGGAGCCATCTGTCTCCTGAGGGTCTTCTAGGTGTGATAAAGTCCCTCCGTGAGACTCCTCTATAGCTCTCAGCAGGGATGAGAGTAATTTTCGGCGGGTCTCACTAATGTTCTCTGAAACCAACACTTCACTGGCAGCCTCTGGAACTGGCTGTGATGAGATAAATGCATCAGGAAAGTTGTTTTCCCATACATGCACATAGAGTCACTGAGCTCAGTTCAAATATATATAAAAAAAACATAATTTAACATATTTTTAATTAAATACACTTTAGGAACAAACAAACATCCACACACACTCATGCAAACACATTCACATTCTATTGCAGTAATCAAAACGGCTCTTCAGCAGAGTGAATTCTCACAATCAAGGAGGGCTGTTTCTACTTACTACCTCATTCCACTGTTTATATTTGTGCAGTAACAAACCATGATTTATCGAGTGTACTGTGACAAAAACACCAGGGCAGTGATCTTCCCTTCACTTACTTGTGCATCAGTATGAATGAGAGCCTGCAACGTCTCCTTTTGCCGTCTCATCTGCTCCATCTCCACTTCCTGTCTCTGTCGCTGCTCTTCCTGTCTCTGCCTCTCCTTTTCTTGCTGCCTCTGATGCAGCTCCACTGCCTCCCTCTGCTCCAGCACCCGTCTCTGGACCTCCCTCAGCTCTTGTCTCTGCCTCTCCATGTCGTTGTCCTCTCTGGAGCTGAGTGACACAGACTGCAGGGAGTCATGCAGCGGGCTCCCAGGTTTAACCACTACATGGCCTGGAACCAGAGCTGCACCATCTCTGATGGGATCAAAGATTGGCTGGAGTAGGATGGTTGACTGATGTGTTGTGAACAGTTTTTGAGGCAGTGGCTCTGAGGAAGGTCTCACTCTGTGTGTTAGATGCTCTGTTACTCTCTCCATTATGTTGCCAGTCAACCAGGTGGTTAGATCTGGTCTCTGGTCCCTGGGACCGCTCGAAATAGAAACAACTTCATCTGACGATTTGGAGCTTCCACTGGAGCCAGGAAGTCGTGAAGGTGAAGCCAACACGTCACACTCTCTTGTGGGGACTTCCACATCGGTTTGTGATGTAGCATGTATGTAGGCAGGCACTGCAGGAGTTGAAGGGGGTTGCAGAGGAGCTGGGAGATTCCTAGACTGAGCACTGCCCAGAGGTGGTGGAATGAGGACTGAGGGCACGACAGCAGGCAGCAATGATGTGGTGGTCATGTTGTGACGAATTTGTAGAGCTTTCTGGTATTCCTCCAGGCGCTGGCGAGCCACCTCCACTGACCTCTGGTGAATTCTAAAATTAAAAAGGTGGTCCGAGAAACAAAAGTCAAGTCAGTGTAATTTTTACAGCCCAAGATCACAAATTTACCTCAAGGTCTTTACAGTGTGTATAGCATGCGACACCAACAATACTTAGATCGTCTAAAGCTGTATTCTTTGAGGAATGTGTGAGATAAGTACAGTGACAGTAGACGTAACACAGTACATATGAAAGGTGAATTATGCTGTTACCTGTCGAGATCTATTTAAGAATAACTTTATAGAAAAACGGGTGAACATGACGGGTTAACCACAAAACAGTCTTTAAACATACCTGTTTTGTTCCAGCAGCCGCTGCTGATATTCTTTAATCCGTCGGGAGTGGTCATGTTCACCTGCAGGAGGCACCGGCTGTAGAGTGCAGAGGTAGCAATTGTTTAACACTGACTTAATTAAACTACACTAGGCAGTTTACTATAGGATACCTCATCCCCAAAATGACTCTCCCTGTGTTACACTTAATCTGTGCACATTTTTCTCGCATGCCTCTGGTGAACGAAGAATCCAAAAATGCATAAAATTCTTGATGAATTAAAGTCATAGGCAACTACGTTTAACAACAGCAAAACTTTATCGAAACATCAGTGTACAAACTCTCACAACTCGTGCAGTATAATCCAAGACTCATTAATCCAGTTGTATGCTCAGTGCTTCTCTGACAGGAAACTGAATGGAAAGTGAAACTTGTCTCTGCTCTCCTCAAAGCCAGACCCCACTGACAAAACCAGTTATTTTAACCTTGCAAAATACGAGAGCTGCTGGTCTACTGCTGCCTTGATCAGTTAGTTAAATACACTGCCACATACTTCTGCGGGGTCCTAAGTGATGATTGAGAGGGATTACTTTTGTATGTTTTTAGAAAAATCCTGCAAATAGTATACTTCAAATGTGGTCACCTATGACTTCAATTCATCAAGAATTTTCTCCACTGTTTCTACATTCATCATTCAGGCATGCCAGAAGCACAGTTTTCTTGAATTCAACATTACACAGGGTGAATAACTGATATACAAATTGTCATTTAGAACATGAAGTATTCCTTTAAAGGACGACCCAACAAAACCTGTAAAAAAAATGGAATTTGACAGAAATATTGAGAGATAAATGAAACATGAGAACAGGTTAACTGAGGATAGCTGAGGATAACACTGTATTGAAAGGGCCTACCTCAGTGACGAGACCAGGAAGGACAGAGGTGACATCCTTGTCATGGACAGGTACTTCTGGCTGGTTAACAGGTACTCCCTTGGTAACAACAGCCCTCAGATCTTCCCTCTCCTGCTGAGCTTCAAGCAGCATCTGCTCCAATCTGGCTTTCTGCTCTTCCAGCTCCTGGAGCAAAACCATCTGCTGCTGCTTCTCCCTCTCAAGCTCCTCTTCCTGAACCCCCCACAGAGGGAAAGAAAACATGTGAGGCATCAGTTGTCATACAGAAAACACAAGTTGAGACTTTCAGTTTGACTGAAAAGGGAGAACCCATACGCTAAAATTTATCTTGTTCCTTTCTCCTGGGAAATATAGTCCTTAGAGGATCACCCTTTCTTGCTAGCCCAGACTCCTGTGATCCTCTGCATGAATGTAGATGCAGCATCCACATGCCCCATTATGCTCTGCTCCATTTTTATTTAAAGAAAAATCTGAGTGTGTTGACTCCATAACAAGGGAACAAGTCAAGGTCTTATCGTACTAATAAAACACAAGTTAAAGCAGAGGAAAACTGTAATGCAGAGGGAGATATGACCGCACCCTGCTCACAAACTCCTGCTTTAGAAAGAGTCTGGACTAATTAAGTAGTGAGGAACAACTGGATCAATGACTTTCTACCGATCACAAAAAATGTATGAGACTGGTGGGGTAACAAAAGAGCCAGACTTTGCATTCTTTGAAAACTTATATAGTTAATACAGAATAACCTCTCTGATAAGAGTGGTAAAATCCTGGTACCTTGATGTGACATAAAAATCAGCACTGGATGGATTATAAACTTTCTGCTCCTTAAAATTGAACTGTTTGTTGTCATTAAATGTGCAAAATGCAAAAAGACAAGCTGCAATCAAGCATTAATGTCTTTGCCTTCACAACAAGGAAACAATGGAGATTACCATAACAGCATAACAGCACAAAGCAAGTTGCCACTGAGACACTGACTTTCCGGTGTCTCTAACAATACGTTTTGTGTGAATTAACAACAGTCACTAGATACACAGTACAAGCATTTAAACTTGTGCAGATACCTGCTCCTGCTTATATGTTCATGCACAGTGTACAAAAAGAGTTCATGCTCTGTATCATATAAATGGAAATCATTATGTACCCTTTTCTTCCGTTCTTCTTCAAACTCTTGGATTCTGTTGGCGAGTATATCAGGAAGTAGAGTATCTGCTGCAGTTGAGTGTGCCATTGTCTCCAACTCTGGTCCAACTAAATACAAAAATAAATAAATAAATAAATAAAAAATAAAATGATTACTACTAAATATCTTATTTTTTATCATAGAGTAGATTATATTTTGAAAACAAAACAGAGACAAATCTCAAATTTGAGAAGAATGAATAAAAACCCAAAAGAAAAAAAAAACAGCTGCTATAACTCAATAGTCTGGTCATAATCTGAAATGGTTTGACTATACATATATATATATATATATATATATATATATATATATATATATATACAGTGGTGAGAAAAAGTATGTGAACCCTTTGGGATTTCTTGGATTTCTGTATAAATTGGCCAGAAAATGTGTTCCGATTTTAATGTAAGTCACAACAATACAATCGTACATTCTCCTAAAGTAATACTCCACAAAAAAAATATGTTTTGATTTTTGTTTACTGGGCACAAGATGTTAATATTCACATCACAGGGTGGAAAAAGTATGTGAAGCCCTAGGTCAATGACTTCTACAAGAGCTATTTTGACTCAGGTGTCATCCAACATGGAGTTCAATTAGTGTGACGAGTTTGCAGGAGTTGATTCAAGCTGTCCTGCCCTTTAAAAACTCACACTAGTTTTGAAATAGCTGTTCAGAAGAAGCATTGTCTGATGGGAACCATGCCCCGCACCAAAGAGCTTTCTGAAGACCTGCGAGCAAGAATTGTTGAGCTACATAAGGCTGGAAGGGGATACAAAAGTATCTCTAAAAGCCTTAATGTCCATGTCTCAACAGTTAGACAAATAATCTACAAATGGAGGGAGTTCAAGACAGTTGCCACTCTCCCCAGGCGTGGTCGTCCTGCAAAGATGACCGCAAGAGCACAGCGCAGAATGGTCAGTGAGGTGAGAAGGAATCCTCGAACATCAGCCAAAGCCTTACAAACTTCTCTGGCGCATGCAAACATTTCTGTTCATACCTCTACAATACGTAAATGTCTGAACAAGAATGGAGTTCATGGGAGGACACCACGGAGGAAACCTCTGCTGACAAAAAAGAACATTGCTGCACGTCTCAAGTTTGCTAAAGACCACCTTGATGTTCCACAGCAGTTCTGGGACAACATTCTGTGGACCGATGAAACAAAAATTGAGTTATTTGGCAGGAACACACAACGCTATGTGTGGAGGAAAAGTGGCACGGCACACCAGCATCAGAACATCATCCCAACTGTGAAATATGGTGGAGGGAGCATCATGGTTTGGGGCTGTTTTGCAGCCTCAGGGCCTGGATGGATTGCTGTCATCAATGGAAAAATGAATTCCAAAATTTACCAGGACATTTTGCAGGAAAATATAAGACCATCGGTCCACCAACTGAAGCTCAAACGAGGATGGGTGATGCAACAAGACAACGACCCCAAACATACAAGTAAATCAACAACAGAATAGTTCAAACAGAAGAAATTACGCGTTCTGGAGTGGCCAAGTCAGAGTCCGGACCTCAACCCCATTGAGATGCTGTGGCATGACCTCAAGAGAGCCATACACACCAGACAACCAAAAAATATTGCTGAACTGAAACAATTCTGTGAAGAGGAATGGTCCAAAATTCCTCCTAGTCGTTGTGCAGGTCTGATCTGCAACTACAGAAAACGTTTGGTTGAGGTTATTGCTGCAAAAGGAGGCTCAACCAGCTACTAAATGTTAAGGTTCACATACTTTTTCCACCCTGTGATGTGAATGTTTACATCTTATGCCCAATAAACAAAAATCAAAACATATGTTTTTTGTGGAGTATTACTTTAGGAGAATGTACGATTGTATTGTTGTGACTTACATTAAAATCGGAACACATTTTATGGCCAATTTATGCAGAAATCCAAGAGATCCCAAAGGGTTCACATACTTTTTCTCGCCACTGTATATATATTAACTATTGAAAATACATTTGAACAACTTCCTTTTTTTAATGTATGTGTTTTTTAATGCATTAAAAACACATTTTTAAATTAATTAATCAATAATTGTGTTCCCTTATTTATCTATTTCATTATTTTTTTTAATTAAATTTATCTAGTTATTCAGTTATGTGTTCTACCTTTGTCTTTTTGATATTACATTTGTTTATAAGGAAAAGAAACAAAACAATACCATGTTTTGTTATCTTTGAAAGTGATGTTTCACAATTAAAACATTTGAACAATATAGAGTTTAACAATAATGATAATAATAATAATAATAATAATAATAATTGTCTATGCTTAAAAGGTGCCACCTGTCAGACTGAGGCTGAAAAAAGGGACTCTATGTTACTGCAGCCTTTGGTCTTGGTATAACTTGCCGGCTAGACTCAATCTAAACTCCTGCATCTCTCTGAACAGTTTTAAACAAGTTGACAGGAGTCCTTACCACCAACTGTTTCTGCTACAATGGCATGTCTTGATTTTTGTCCATATGTATTGTATATTATCTGTGGACATTCAGCTTTATCTTTTGGTGTGTGAACAGTAGGTTTTACTCTGTACCATTTGTGATTGATTGTTTTGTATTTTATTGTATGTATGCAATTGATATGTACTAGACATAACCTTGCTGCCTTGTTGGCCATGTCACCACTGAAAAAGAGATTTTTATCTGGTTAAATCTCTTTCTTTTGTTATAACTAATCTGTATCTGTATGGCAGGTGCACATATGTGTGTATGGTTAATGTAACATTTCAGAAGGTGCACAGTGAATTCGGTTGTACAACGTGAAATGACAGTAACAGGTATTCTATTCTATTTTATTCAAACCCCAGATAAATGAATGTAAACGGGGGGGGATGAAAATAATAAAAAAAATTGTGATTTTATTACATTGTGCACAGCCTTCTAGGTTAACTTTATTTATTCAGTGGTTGACAGTGAATGTTGACTTACCCCGTGGTGAGCAGGCCCGCTCAGGGAGCCTGACTGGGGGCAGGATGTCTTTCTCCTCACTGGTCAGAGAGCCTGTGTCGATGGTTGTGTCCCGCTCTGGGATCTGATCGATGATGGTGGCTGGTGATTCAGCTGCAGGGATGCGACTGCTGTGGTCAATCCACTGGTTCCTCTGGCTCCTGATACGATCCAGGAGTTTCTTCAATGACTTTCTTGGACCAGGTCTGGAGGGCTCCACTGCAAGTAAAGAAAAACGCTGACTGCAGCTCTGGCTTGGGAAAGATGAGTTTCAAGGAAACTACATCAAGGTTATCACACAGGACAGTCAAATTTTATTCAGGGTCGGTGACTATGAGATGCTTGAACATTTATGATTCTTACATGTCTTGTATAGCAAGACCATCTTCACAAATGAACACCACTTTTATGATTTTTGAAGCTGAATTGTATTCACCAGAAGTAAAACGCTAATGTTAGGCTATAAACAAACTGCACTACAGTCACATGACTTTGACGTCCCCACCACAACGAGGCTGTAAAGCAGTGCTCAGCGTGATGACGTTCTGTAGTCCAATTTAGCCACTTGCTGGCAATCACCTTTTTTAAGACACATAAAGGCTTCAAAATTCCAGAGTGGGGTATTTACTAACATATTTTAAGTCGTAGAAAAAAAACTTGAAAGTCTCTTAAGCTTATGTGAACCACAGACATTATTTCAGGCATCTAACAAAAAACCCACTGAATTTAAGACAGGGGAACCAGAAGTGCAAAAAGGCTAACTCATTTCTGGGTTTTAGGACTCATTTCTGCAGCTCTCTGTTGAGGAATTTACCTACACACACATATATACATCCCTGTCCAGAAATGAGCATTGAAATTTCAACTGCTCTTTATGTCAGGCCTGAAAATTTTGAAACAATGCTGCGGAAAAAAAGGGAACCTTTAGGTTTTATTGTATCTGGTGCTTCTCTTCACCTTGAGCAGATGTTTCCTGCTCTTCCTGCTCAGTGTCATGTTGTGTGTTTTCTGCTCCTTGTGCAGTGGTTTCATCCAGTGTGACGTCCAGCTCTTGGTCCTGGCTGCCTGTGGACAGAGCTGGCAGGGGCTCAGGTACCAGCTGGACCACCAGGTCTCCTTTAACCCCTGGAATCAGACACAGCCAAGGTTCCATTAGAGACGTCCATATACACAAAATTTCCCACCAAAGTACTGAGGCTATTTTACTCTGCAAAAATACCAATAAAACTCACCTTCTGGATACTTTTTTAAGCAAAGCTACAAGTACTGAATTATAATTATACACACTTGTTACAAAACACGTTTATAGTTAAATACTACACCACTGAACAATCCTTACTCCTCTCTCCGGTGTACATGTCCTCAAAGGCAAACTCCATCTCCCTCTGGAAGTCCTCCCTTGTCTCCTGTCTCTTATAGAGAGGCTGGAATATCTGAGGAGGCATCTGTGACACCTGCTGTCTCCTCCTCAGCAGGTCTGTCTGCTGCATGTGCTCCAGTTCAACAAGCAAGCGTTCACGATCCTAAAGGAAACCATAAAAAACAGATCAGGAAAAAAAAAAGGCCACACGAAAATCTCATCTCTTTTTACAAGTCACATCCACCTTGGCACTGTGA
Organism: Epinephelus cyanopodus; assembly: GCA_026686955.1. Lineage (NCBI taxonomy): Eukaryota > Metazoa > Chordata > Actinopteri > Perciformes > Serranidae > Epinephelus > Epinephelus cyanopodus. The sequence continues at coordinate 11,244,690 of CM048918.1, read as the reverse complement.
TACAAGACTACTGACCATGTTGAGGGGGAAACGTTTAATCCAGGTACTAACTCATTTTCTATGAAGTACTACACTAGGATTTTGGACGACTGGGGCTCTTTTGCTTTAACACAAATATGTCACTTAGAAATTCAGTGATACAAACAACTATAATCTTTACATGACAAAGGTCTGCCTTCTTACTTTGGTGAATGCTGCTGTCCTGCCGCCAACCAACAGTGATGGCAAGCAGTATCAGAGAAAATAATCTGTCAGACAAACATTAATCTTTTTTGTGTCTATCTGCTCATCAAGTAACAGGCACCTGCACAAGGTGTTCCCTTCTCAGAGCCTCCTTCCCTCTGAGGCGAGCCTTCTCAAGCTGCTCCTCTCTCCTCCTCTTCTCCTCCCTCTGCAAATCCTGCAGTCTCCTCAACTCCAGCTCAGCTTCCTCGTGGGCATTAGACTGCAGACACATGTACAGGTTAGACAGCTCTGCCAGAAGGGAGACAAACAAACTATGGGGTTAAGTGCATACATAAATCAGATGGCTTACCTGCTTTGTGTCCACCTCTCTGTCCACTGTGCTCTCAGGCATGTGGTAGTGTGTGGCAGCGAAGGCACTCACATCAGATTTCTTTACTACATGTGGCTTTTTGGAATCGATGTCCTGCTTGAACAAGAGAATACTTTGTAAACCACCCTTGCATGTTTAAACTTATATTATTGCAGGCAGATAAACCAAGAACAATGTGTAAAGTAGGTGCTTTTTTGAGTAATGTTCTGCCCCTCTATAAATGGCTCCATTTGTGCTTTAGGTCCATTCTGGTGGTTTACTTCTGCATTGCTGTCCTGTTCTATGTTCGTACTGGATCCCACAATTTGTGGTCCAGAGTTAATAATTCTGAATCTGCATCTGAATCTGAAAGAAAAAAAGTCAGCTAGCAAATGTAAGGGGCCTTTCAGGCCACCAGGAAAACAGTATTATAATATTACTGATCAAATCACCTCTATGGGGTTTGGGAGAGGCGGTGGGAGGCTGGCCACTTTTGCTGATCTTTCCTTTTCTGCCTGTAGTGCCTTCTTCCTGGCATTGATAAATCTACAGACAAGCAAAGGAACAGACTTAATATTTAGTTTATTCTGATAAAATTCAAACATGTAAACATCTTTCGTGCAAATGTTTGTGATGCTGCTTACCTGCTTTGCCTCTCCTGGTCTTTAAGCCTCTGTGATTTGAGCTCCTTCAGGGCTTCTCGATAACGCTCCTCTGCTTTCACATGATTTTCCTCCTCCCTCTGAGCTATGGCGGCCAAGTCAGGTTCCTTGTGCAATAAATCAAAATTACCACAAAAATAAATCACATGATTTGGACACTGTATTCACCTCCTTCTAAGGTTCTCTTTGGTCTCTTTTGCATGTCAAAATTCATCTTTCATCTTCATTGCACTGGGCAACTAACTCAGTCAACAGTGACTAAAATGTTCCAAAAGGCAGTGACAGCTTCAACAGGTGTAATGTGGTCAATCAGTGACAGAAACTCCAGCTGATAAAGACAACGGATAGCTACTTGTTTTAAACTGATGTCATCTTACATTTTCTTTTGCACTCCTGTGTCCCTGACCCAGAAGCTGGAGGCTCTCCTGGTAAAGCCTCTGCAGTGTGTTGAGTTTCTCCCTCTGCTGTCGCTCCCAGTCCTCCCTCAGCTCCTCCTCCAGCTTCTCCAACTCACGCCGCCGTCTCTGCTCAACCCCTTGACGGATCTGCTGTGCAATGTCTCGCTGCTGCTCCCGCACCTGTAAGTCAATACAAAATGTACATGCATACTCCGTCTTAAAATATCTGCGGATTTTGAAAACCATTAGGAGGTTTTTTTTTAGTTGGCTCAAAAAAGGCCAACTTATTCTGAAATGCTTGTATTAAATGAGCTGAACACCAAATCAGAGCTGCCGTGTTAAGACTCAGTCGAGCCTGTTCGTTCATGACTTTGAAACAGAGACCCGAGATGTGAAGCACAGACCCCACAAGTTCAAAGTAAGGAAAACAGACATGCTGAGACAAAACTGTGATGATCAAAACAACAGAATGCATAGCCTAATATATAGAATAAATTACCATTGCCATAAACACAATAGGAGAACTTTTGGCAAACTGAAATCATCTAAAATACTTTTTGAATGATACCTTCAAATTTATCTTCTGCCCCTTTTGTATACTGAACTGACAGACTTCTGATGTCTGTTTCTTTCATTTTTTACCTACGTGCCATTTAAAGAGTGAGCAAGTGCTGGAAACTCGCTTTGGAAGAAATAGCTAAATGCAATCTCTGTCAAAAATTAACTAGTGTTCAGAGAGCTACAATAACCTTTTGGGAGAAACTGAAGCAAACACAGTTTCAGTCTGGCAGACTGACTGCAACACTGGTTAATCCTGAAGTGACACGAATCCCGATCATACCTAATAATGTAGGTTTACATTATATTAGGCTACATCTTAGTTTTACACAATTTGTCTTTGTTATTTTGGTATTTTGTACTAAGTGTATTTCAAAATGTTGTTGTTGTTGTTGTAGTTGAAAAAGAAAGGGAAATAAAATCAATAATGATCAATCAATAATAATGTCTAGTTTCAAGCCAGTCATCCACTCTATCCTGGTTGGCGGTCTTAAAGGTTTAATTCCCTTTCTTTTTAATTAGGCCTATCTTAACTCTCTATCTTTAGTAATTAAACAGCCCTAATTCCTAAAATAAATATGCCTTGCTTCAGATTATACAGTAAGGATCAGAAGTCACGGGCCTGAAGTGGGAGCAGGAGACCTTACTGAAATTAACTTGTACTATTTTTATCACCTGACATTAACTTACCTGCTGTATTCGCAGTTTTCTCCTCCTTTCATATTCCTCTCGTATTATCCGAGCCTCTTCGTTAGGGCTCAGTCTTACTTTTGCTACTTTTCTCTTCATTTTTCTCAAATATAGCTGGTGAACATTTCCCAAATGTGCAAAAAAAAGCAGAAGGCAGACAACGTTAGCGCTAGACGCTCCGTTAGCCGTGCTAGTTAAAATTGGCTACTTAGCTTCATTTTGTTGCGGTATAACGTCATTACTACCGTCCGGACAGATATTTTAAACATTTAAAACCGTGAACAATGCGAAAAAATATGAAAATAAAACCAACGAGAGGCTAAAAAAGGCAACATGAGTTTTGTTGACCATCGCATATCCATGTCAACGCGAAAAAACTAGCTTTTTATCCTGGACGTCACATCCGGTGGTTTAAACTGCCCGCCGTACTTGTTCCGTCCTGGTCCAAATTCCCCCTGGATCCTACCAGTAAACATGGTTCCTATTCACAAAATGCCAATCTTAAAGTATTTTCCCTACAAAGTAAAATAAAACTAAAAGCGCTTACTCGATTAACAAATTAAAACGACACAAAAGAAGGCAGCATAAAGGACCTAAAACAGCTAAACTCGTAATACCGTGAGCATCACGCTAGGGGGCAGCAGTTCTTCCATGTGATGAGAGAGTAGAGTTACCCATTCACTTCGCTACTGGACAATTTCCAAACGTCCAGTGAATAACCCTTTATACTTGTGACTGGAGCATACTGAAGGTAAGGTCTACACGAATAAAGATCATGTTGTCATTGGGTATTTCTTTGGCAGCCCAGGGACTTCCATTTAGCTAATGAGATTAGCAAAGGGCTAACGTTAGCTAGTCTGGCTAACATTAGCTTGACGTAGAAATACACAATCAAATGCAGTAGTAACAGTGATTTATGCAGCTCTTGAGGGAAAACTCTTGTAGTGGTTGAAGAAATATTCATATTTAGACCCTTTACTCTCCTATAAGTACGAATATCACACTGGAAAAATAATATACTACTACAAGTAAAAGCCAGCATTCAAAGCCTCACTGAAGTAAAGTGTAAAGTAAAAGTATTAATTGTGCAGCAAAATGTTCCTTGTCAGTGTTTTACAATTATATGTGGTGTTTCTGGATCAATATTACTGCTGCATTAATGTGTATTTGCATTTTAATCCTATGGATCGATAAATAGATGTGTCTCAAGCAGTTCGATGATTAAATCTTTCTACTTATCTTCCTTCTGTCAGTGTTGCCATCATGTCCGGTGGTCCAGCAGTGAGGGTCAGCATCGAGTCTTCCTGTGAGAAGCAGGTGCAGGAAGTGGCCCTGGATGGAACAGAAACATATGTCCCCCCTCTGTCCATGTCCCAGAACTTGGCAAAGTTGGCACAGAGAATCGACTTCAGCCAGGGATCTGACTCAGAGGAGGATGGGACCGAGGGTGAACCCAGGGACCGTGAGTGGAGCAAGCAGGAGCCAGAGGAAGAAGAAGGTAATGTCTGCTCAGGAGGAAGCAGGGAGACTTTAGAGCCATGGTTAGACTCTGTTAGCCTGATGACTGACCCGTCACTGATACACTAGAACACTCAGGTAAGTTCATCCTTAAATGTTTTTTACATGTGAAAAATCTGCAGATTTGGTTGATTGCAAGGGGAACACCCGGCAATATCAGTGAATTCTAAACATTTAATGACAGGAAAGAAGGAGATTGTGTTTTAACTTTAAACTTGCATTGGAGATGATGGTAACTCAGTGAGCTTAAACCCAGTGGTCCTGTGCTTTACTAATGCAAGTTCATTATTTTAAAAAAATCCCCAATAAATTGTCCATTCCCTGATTATTTTTTTTCAGCTTCATGGCCCTCCTCAAGGTGATAAATTAAGTATGCAATTTAATTCAATTTAAAAAAGAACAGAAAATTAAGGACTTTTACATCAAGATCAAGTTACAACATTTGTAAATCATTTTTTTTAACATTTATTACTGACTTACCTTTATGTAACACCTTCCTATTATCAAAAAAGAGGGCTCCAGTCCCTATGACTCTGCACAGGATAAGCAAGGCAAGGCAAATTTATTTATATAGCACATTTCATACCCAAAGTGCATTACAGATTATGCAGGTAAAACACAAGAAACAAATGATATAAGAATAAAAGCAAGCAATCAAAACTCATACAATAAAAACAATAAAGGCAAACAGGTAAAAGCACATAGAGAACAACAATAAAACATCAAAACAAACTAACAAAAACACATAGAATTAAAAAAAAAACAAATAACAAGTTTAAAAGAAAATGTATAAAAAGCAATAGTGAACAGACAGGTCTTTAGCGTGCATTTGAAAGTGGTCAGCATTGTCGCAAGTCCTTGCAATTATAAAATCTGATTAGTGGGGGTTTTTTTGTTTGTTTTTATTTACACAGGCACAGTGAAGTTCCAGCCATCTCTTTGGCCCTGGGACTCAGTGCGTAACAACCTCCGCAGTGCCCTGACAGAGATGTGTGTACTCCATGATGTGCTCAGCGTGGTGAAGGAGAAGAAGTACATGGCTTTAGACCCGGTGTCTCAGGATCCAACGGCTGGCAAGGTGAACTGCTAAAGAATATCACTGCTATCACTTAACATGTATAGGAGGGTAAATAAAGATCTTACAGATAATAATCCAGTGTGACTGCAACACTGAAGAAATGTTCTCTGGCTTATATTTGTTAAGGAGGTCTGTGCACCTTCTCTGTTTTACACACATATTTACTTCCATTCATAACAGCATTTCTTATCCTTGTGCAGACCCCCCAGGTGTTCCAGCTGATCAGTAAAAAGAAATCATTGGGCACAGCAGCGCAGCTCCTCCTGAAAGGAGCAGAGAAGCTCAACAAGTCCGTAGCAGAGAACCAGGAGAACAGGAGGCAGAGGGACTTCAACTCTGAGCTGCTGCGACTCCGCTCTCAGTGGAAACTGCGCAAAGTAGGAGACAAGATCCTGGGAGACCTCAGCTACCGAAGTGCAGGTGATGAGGCCTCTAATATATATTCACTCAAATCTGTGAAAGCCTTTTTGCCCAACGTAGTTGTCATATTGTCATACTATGTTCTGCAAAATAACATGAGGACACTTAACGTGTAGCCTAATCCTGAGCTAATGTTTTGACGATTTACACATGCAGGTTCACTTTTTCCTCACCATGGCACGTTTGAGGTGATCAAGAACACAGACATTGATTTGGACAAAAAAATCCCAGAGGACTACTGCCCCCTCGATGTCCAGATCCCCAGTGATTTGGAGGGATCAGCTTATATCAAGGTGAGAGGGAAACCACAATGGCATGTTCTGTTAAAATACAGTCTTTTCTGTGAGCGTTATAAAGATATGTCGATATGTTGAATAGATTTTACACTTGTGAATAGTCAGCATCTGGACTTTATTGATTGCCTGTTTCTTACTCACCACTGCATTTTTTAATAACATAAAATGAAAAGAAACAAAGGAAAACCTTCTACAAATTATCTTGAGGCAGTGGTGAAAATTAGACTTAGTTATGTAGAAATTATTTGGTGGACTACCTGTGTAGTGCATCTATAGTTCTTTTTTGTATGTTTTTTTTACAATATCCATGCTAAGGTCTCCTGTCATCCCATATGTTTCCTGAAGAGTTAGTAGATAGTTTTCAGAGTGGAATATTGTTTATGTCTTCAGGTGTCCATCCAGAAACAAGCTCCAGACATTGGTGATCTGGGAACTGTCAACCTGTTTAGGAGGCCGCCAAAAACCAAAGCCGGTATGGTTTAATACAGAGAGACATGACATTGCACAACTTCCAACAACCATTAAAGGAATAGTTGATTTTTTTAAAGGGGGTTGTATGAGGTACTTGTCTGTAGTTAGTATATTACCTTCAGTAGATGGCGGCATGCCTCCAGTGTGGAGAAGCAGACAGGAGTACAGCCACAGAAATTAATGTACGTATTTTTAGAATATTGTCACTGTTTTACCTTGCAGTCATACAACCCTTTCCAATAGGGAACTGAAGCTGTTATATCCATCTGTGTTTTCTTAAAAGCCACCAGACATTTTGATGAAAACAGTCATTTAACGTGCTGAACACAGACCAGTTAGTTTGTTTGTATCATTGTGTGACTGGTGTTTTAAAGGGTTAGTTTGGATTTACCAAAGTTACACAATAATACAAACAAACTAACTGATCAAAGCAGCAGTAGATCAGCAACTTCTGAGTTCTGTGGGATAAAATTATGCTTTTGTCAAAAGAGTCTGGTGGCTTTGAGGAGAGCATAGATAATGGCTTTAGTTCCCTGTTGGAAATCACTTTCTGGGGGCAAGATAAAGTGGTGAAAATATTATAAATAAAGCATGCACCTAAAGCTGATATTGATTTTGTTACGTGGCTAAAATATGTTCTGTTGCTGCCCCTATCCACAGCACTACATTGCTTAGCCTCTGTATCTGCACTCCTGCTGCATCCAAACCATACCTGTCAAAATAAGGGAAATTTTTCGGCGCCCACATTGCCCATAGCAAAACCCGTCCCTGGGTGTCCAGGAAATCTAAAATAACCACTTGTCAACCAGACCTGCTGTCGACACTAACCTCGCGACAACTGCCACCCAGGCTGCTGCAGGTGGCAGTTGTCGCGAGGTTAGTGAGGCTAGTGACAGAGTTCAGTTTGGAGAGGCAGAGGAATGTTTTTGTTTTTTGTTTTTTTTTAAATTATATTATAATACGGGAGATTTACGGGAAAATACTAATACAGGAGGACGTTGGGAAAGAGGGGTAATATACGGTAGTTTCCCGCCATCTGTTGTAGGTTTACACCTCATACAACCCCACTGTCCTTTTGAGTCTGGTTCAAATACTGCCTGTAGAAATAGTAAATGTATGTAATGTCATCTCTTAAAATCACCCTACTCTCTTTTCCTCCACATCGCATCATTTTTATCATCTTTCATCTCTTCCCATTCTCGCCTGATCTCTCTTCCTCCTGACGTCCTCTCCGCCCAGGTACCCAGCCGTGGCACGTCAAGCTGGAGGCGGCTCAGAATGTTTTGCTCTGTAAGGAGATCTTTGCCCAGCTGTCCAGGGAAGCTGTCCAGATTAAATCCCAGATCCCTCACATTGTGGTGAAGAATCAGATCATCTCACAGCCTTTCCCAGGTTAGAACACTCACAACATGTTTTTGTTGGACGATATGAGAAAATCTATATTTGTTGCATATTTAAAATGAAAATGCATCACTACAGGCCCGTGCTGTGTTCTAATAGTTCTACATTAGTACCTTATTTTAAAAGTGTGTATGTGATGAACATAGAAAAGTGATTGTATGAACAATAAATTAATTCATCCAGAGTTCAGTTGCTCCCCTGGTCAGATATAATTTCTAATATTTGCATTTGAATAATGTTGAAAAAAAATGAAAATGTTGTTAACAGATTAAACATTTTATCATCTGGGTCTGTGGAGTTTGCTTTATTTTTTCTTTTCCACCATGTTTTTTGCTGTATAGGTCTGCAGCTGTCCATTCACTGTGCCATTCTAGGAGAAGAAGAACCATCGGGCATCACCAGAGAAACCCAAACCAGACGACCACCTTTACGTACTGGAACACAATCTACATCAAATGATGAGAGAGGTGAAACACTATATGAAGTCACTCTGCATCTCATCTGAAGCTGCTGCCTAGTACAGATATTAGCTCATTGCAGATGCATTTTATCATCATATATGTTAGTGGATAAATGATAAGAAAATAGCATATAGATAATATATGTTTTGAAACAGGGTCACTACTCTGTTGTTTGTCTACCAGCAAATAGTGACAAGTTTATTTTTCCACTGTAAAATGTCTCAGCCTGCTCATTTCCTGTTCACAATTGTAAAAACTAACCAAAAAACAATTAAGGGATCATGTGTAAAGAAAATTAAAATCAGCCAATATATCATTGCAGGATTTTTAAAACTCTCAAGTATCATTCTCACATCTCATAATTATCTGCCTCTGATCTCCTGCAGCAGTCAGGTTATACTGTCCAGAAAGTTGGGCTCAGCTGGAAAACTTTAACAGCCAAGTTGAGTCTTATTCACAGGATAAGACCAGAGACCATGTTGTGGTGGGATTACTCCAGCTGTGATACAGTTAACCAAAACTTAGCGAATGTTGGCCTGAAGCGTTAAGTTGTTGGAGGGCAATGGCTCCCTGCCTACTTCCTACACCCCTACCTCTGACCCCCTTGCACAAACCACACCCATCTTCAGGAGACAATGGCACATCTACATTCAAACCAGAATAAAATATTGCTTCAAATATATCTAGAAAACTACCATCCATACAGATCTTTCATTTCATTCATATCAGTTAAATTCTATCAGTCTTCATTGTATGTAACGACCTTGTTCATGTTTACAGTTCCACAAGCAGCAGCTGAGCTCTGTGGTGATGCCACATCCTGCTAGCGCCCCCTTTGGCCACAAGCGCATGCGCCTAGCGGGGCCACTGGCCTACGACAAAGCTGAAATCTCCAGTTTGCAGCAGAGTGAGGGGCTCCTCGAGAAGATCATCAAACAGGCCAAACACATCTTCCTACGTAGCAGGTAACTTAAGTTGTATTATCTATGATTTGATTTTTTTTGACTGGTCACAAAACACAGTTGCCAGTGGCAGTTACGGCATTGTACCACAACATTTTAGGTTACAGTAACATTAGGGGCCAGTAAACATTCAACTATGCAACATTGTTACAAGTCAGCAAACATTGCTCAGTCCACATGATATGAAAGTCCCAAACAGTCCCTAACATGCACCTCACTGTTTGCAGTGCCACATCTGGCCAAAGGGTGGCATATGTTGTCCTTGCTCATCATAATTTGATCTAATTACAAGCGTAGAAATGGTAACTAGCAATATATTTAGTATTTTTGTTAAGGCAGTGTTAACTATACAACTCTGAATAAAGCCCTATACTAGGTTTAATCTTTAGCCACTTGGTTCATAATTTAGCAGTATTAATGTCTGTGATCACCAGGACGGCGCGGACTATCGACAGCCTGGCGAGCCGCATAGAGGACCCGCAGATCCAGGCTCACTGGTCCAATATCAACGATGTGTATGAGTCCAGCGTCAAGGTGCTCATCACCTCTCAGGGCTACGAGCAGATCTGCAAGTAAGTGGAAGAAAAGCGGGAAGGATAATGGAAAAACCAGAGCAGAGAGGGGGACACAGTGTCTGCTAATGCTTTAATGAGCCGCAGTGAGCATCTGCGAGCCCTTTAATAACATTTCAAATTATTATTATTATTCAGTTTTACTCCCAATAGGAAATTTGAAATAGCAGTGACAGATATGACAGCGAAATGCAGGCAACAAAATCCTTTGAGTTGTCTACTTTTATGAAATGCATTTTTTAAGTCCATCATTTAGTATTTCATTACCATCACATTTGTTCTCATTCTGCCTGATTGACACCTACGACCAGTCTTGGGTAAGTCTTGACATGTTTTGTGTGTTTAGGTCCATCCAGCTGCAGCTGAACATCGGTGTGGAGCAAATCAGGGTGGTGCACAGAGACGGACGTGTCGTCACATTATCACACCAGGAACAGGAACTGCAGGACTTCCTCCTCTCACAGGTATCACAGCTCCCTCATTGTTAACTTCCCACACAGTTGTTGGAGGAGGCTGTATTTACTGGAAGCAGTATTTCTGACCGCAGACCTGTTGAGCTTTTAACCTATGTACATAAAGTTTTTAAACAGGTTTTAAATGCAGGACGTTTACTTGTATAAACTTGTTTTTTGACAGTGTGCTATTGCTACTTTTACAGATGTCGCAGCATCAGGTGCATGCAGTTCAGCAGCTGGCCAAAGTGATGGGCTGGCATGTCCTAAGCTTCAGTAACCATGTAGGCCTGGGCCCAGTGGAGAGCATTGGAAATGCCTCTGCTGTCACTGTTGCCTCGCCCAATGGAGAGTATGCCATCTCAGGTGAGAAGAGAGTTGTAAAGATCCAGACAGGAAGTTCACCTTTATCATAAGCAAAACATATTTTGAAATAGATTTAAAACTAGAATTAACCGCCTCATGATTGTATGCCTCCGCAAACCTGTCAAGTTACAGTTATAGTTTGCATCAGTGTCGTGGAAAAAATGCTTCACACACATATCTTCCCCCCGACAGCACAGGAGATCTATACAATCAGCACAGTTTGAAGGCGGGCGCCCAAGATTAGTGCTACCAATTCAGTATTGAATGAAATGTCTCCCCCTTTTTTGCAAAACATTATAATGTCACAATAAATTTGACTTTAGACCTCTGGATATAAATGTCATCACTTCATTATTATATCCTATCAGACATTTGAGTGAAGTGTTGTCATAATCAGCATATGAATTGCAGAGTTATGGACAGAAAAATGATTTGTGAGGTCACAGAGACCTTGACCTTTGACCACCAAACTCATATCAGTTCATTGTTGAAAGTGGACGTTTGTGCCAATTTGGAAGAAATTCCCTCAAGGCGTTTTTTGAGATATCACGGTATGAGAATGGGATAGACAGAAAACCTAAAAACATAATGCCTCTGGCCAGTGTCAGCACCGGTACAGAGACATGAAAATCAGCTACTGGTAAAGCTGTATTGTTGCTAATATGGTGTGTCATTTTTGGTCTGCCACATAAATTACCAGATTTCTAGTGCAATAACTAGCTTTATAGTGAAATCATATTTTATCAGGTCTTTTTGTCAGTATCTAGACAGAAATGCACAAAAATACTGTAGTTTTTGTTACCAACATTCAGCCTAATTGACCAGAATGCAATGCAGCAGAGATGAGCGCTGTTGAATATGGGGTTAATGGACCCAGCTTTGCCTTTCTTACAAATAAGGGTAGCGACTCTTGAATTGCTCTCACCGAATGCCACTCGGACACACCCAGTCTCAACTATTGAATTACTCAAGATCACACAAACAGGTTGATACAGGTTGAGGCATCTTTAAGAAAGTAAAACACTTCACCACAGAATCACGCCTGGTATGCGTAATTTCAACATAATGAATTAATGTTTCTGACATTGTAATAGTATCCTAAGGCAGTTTGATAAAGTGAAATTTAATATCCTCATAACCACAACAAAGCAGGCTGTATTAACATCAGCAGATTTTAGTTACTAACATGTTGTCTGTGGGTCTCTGTTTGTCTTTTAAGTGCGTAACGGCCCAGAGAGTGGGTGCAAAGTTTTGGTCCAGTTCCCCCGCAGCCAGACCAAAGAGCTGCCAAAGAGCGACGTCATCCAGGACACCAAGTGGAGCCACCTCAGAGGGCCGAGCAAAGAGGTCCACTGGAGCAAGATGGAGGGACGAAACTTTGTCTACAAGATGGAGCTTCTCATGGCTGCTCTGACTCCCTGTCCGTAGATACAGTCAGTCTGCGGACTCCTCTCTCATTACAAAGCCATGGTTTATATATGTTCAGCCACAACATTTGAAAGGGACAGCAGCACAAAGGCTTTGCAGTCATGACACAGACAGCTCCATCAAAAATGTGACATTTTCCTTTTTGAACACTGCCACAATCTTCTTTCCACCTCTAGCAGTGTCTGCTGCCTGCTCTGTTTTTGATTTTGTGTGTGTGTGTGTGTGTGTGTGTGTGTGTGTGTGTGTGTGTGTGTGTGTGTGTGTGTGAAACACTTTGATAGAAAATATGTCATTTGTCATAATAAGAATAAAGCTGTGAATCAGTTTTTTTTCTTAGGAGTTCTGATGTTTTTGTTCCAATTTCTGTAGTCTTGCTTTATCTTAATCGCATGTTAGATTTGAGCAACAGCATTTTGGAGAAAATGACTTTCTTCAAATTCAGATTCATCAGTTTTAAGAAAGAACCACATGTGAGGTTTTAGTTTACGTTTAATTAAAGGTCCAGTGTGTAGGATTGAGGGGATATATTGGCAGAAATATCAAATCTACATTGGAAGCTGCTGCTTATCCACAGAGTTTCTGCAACTGGACAAACCTAACTCTAGCCCTTTCTACAGAGATCGTGCTATAGGGCAGCGTCGAAGTCCCTCTTTTATGCTGCCTTTGAATTTTTACGCAAAACCAATCAGTGGTGGACTCATGCCACTCTATTGTGTAATTTTGATGACAATAACAATAATTTACCGGCCATTTTATATGGCGGTTAATCCGGTCTTCTGTTGAGAGGGTAAGGAGCTCCCAGACCTCATTGCTTTCCCAATTTGATGACATTTTTGGCCTCTGTTCTTCTGAGTTACCAGCTGCTTTTTAAATCTTCCACCGGTAGGTCACACACATAAAACGTCAAAATATCGCTCCTATCCCGTCCATGTTCCCTTCCTGTCAGCTGTACAGACATCATTTCAGTGCTTTTACTACCTATGCTGCCAGCTTGGAGGCGAGACAACCCAATCATCCCATTCTGCAATTGTACCTAAGCAGCATAACAGCATGAAATTCCCACCCTGAAGAGGCAGTGCAAAAGGGGGTAGTGGCTTTAGATGGGGCTGTTTGCGTTTTTGCGTTGGCCACCACAGTTAATAGCCTCTCTGTGACATGCCTAACAGTGTTTTTACTTCTACTACTTCAATCACCCAGTCTGTTTGTTTTGGAGAGGAAGAGACCTCTGCATTTAATTCAGCCCCTGGTAAAACCCTCCTGAACAATGAAACTAGAGGAAATCTAACTGCTAGTTCACACTTAGCACACAAAGTCTCAGTTGGTTGCAAAATTGCAACATGCAATCCTCACTGGTAGATGACACTAAATCCCCTTAGATCTTACACACTGCTTCTTTTAAGTACAGATGTTACGCAAGAAAAAGTTGACTGATGTATTGTAATCAAACTTTTTTCTTTAACATGTTGTGTATATACAGTAGATGCTAATACAGCTTTTTTAAAATGAGCAGCAGTCTCATTTATGTTTGTTTTGTCACTCTCTAGTCTTATGGTTCTCCCCATTTGATCACTGCATCAGAAGTCCGATACAGACTACCTGCCGAGAAACTTTTTCCAAGGCCTGCTTCATGTCTTGATGACTTTTGTGAAGAAAGAACAAGTGAAAGAAAACCACACCATCCATTTGCTCAGACAATAAATACAGTATGTATTGTTTTTTTCAGTGTCATAGGTGATATATTTACATTCAATCCAGTGCTCGCAGCAGTGAGCTGTAAATGCATGTGTATTCAATACAAATGTAAACATCTTGGTACTCAGTTTTTCTTTTTTGAAGCCATCTGGCTGTAAGTAACTTGTTGGATTTTTAAAAAAATTCAGTTATTTTATATACATACATAACTTTTAAAAAGTCCAAGTTTGACAGACAGTCTCTCGTGTGTTTTCCTGCAGCTCGATGTCCATCAAAGAGGCTGCAGCTCTGTTGCATCATTTTCTGCATAAAGGGAGAATAGCACTTAACATATTGACGTAACAAAGCCATAAATGACCTTTGTCCTCAAACACACCCCTGCTTAGACACAATAGATAACTTCAACCCACATTCACGCCCATTAAGCCATATTCATACATCCCACACAATGATGCAGCAGTAATAAAGTAAACTGTGAACTCCAGGGCAAACAAACCTCTCATATACACAACCTTAAAAAAACATGGTTCTTTTTTCATGAAAATTAAGCATATAATATATTTGTCTAAATATATAATTATCACTATCTAGACAGGTAGCACTACATGCCATGTTTTACTTTCCTTTTTATTTACTCTTTACACCAAGATACTGTAATTACTCCCAGTGAGTTGTGAACTGAAGTTTATCTTGTGAAAGTTTCCGTGCAAACATCACTGCTCCTAATAAAAGACCATGTATTTAAGAGACTTATTTCTCATGTTGTTTTACCTGGCATCTGTTTCCTGCGTCTCCATGCCACTATCTTCCTGTAGGCCTTGTCTAGTAGCCACATGGCCAGCATGAGAAGGCTAGCCAAACAGGCCAGTGCTAAGGCAGAGACAGACAGGTACTGAAGGTCCTCGTACAGCACCTCTGGAGGACAGGGACACAGGAGCCTCATCATGTTTACCTCAAAACATTACATTTAAAAAAGCCTCTTCACAGACTACTTTCCAGAGATGCAAACACAGGACACACATGAAGACATGAGGTAACATGGTAGCAGGAAGACAATTATTGGGTTCAATGTCATGGTTGTGTCTAAGTCACAAAAACAAAATAATACAGTATGTATAATTATTGTCACAGTAATCCTTTTGACACTTAAGTTTTTCAAAGACATAAGTGCTCAAGTTGTTAACTGATGAATAACTATGATAAACTCAAACTACATGCCAGATCTGAAGATCTAAAAATTACATAATGTTCAAAATGTCGCTCCAGACTCTCGCTACCTTCATAGATGCTGGAGTAACAGTCTGTACATCATTAATGTGTCCATAAAATGTGTGAGGTTGCCATTTTTTGTTTCTTTTTTATCTACTTTCAGGGAAGTTTGTGCGTGTGTGTTATGTGCGCGTGCAGACAATTGGCAAACCTCGACAGGGCAACAACTGTTACCAAAACAAGTTTGAGCAAGGCACACTTGCAGTCAGACTGCCTCCGTGGAGCTTACAGCAAGACTCTGGCTGTGATTTCATGCTTGAATTAGTACCATAACTGCTGAGAAAATCAGGTCACTGGCTGTAATTTGTTTACAACCTGTTTTTTTGGCCCACTCTTGCTGTTTTTATTGTAGTCTGATTTGCTGTTGCTTGTACTGGGCAGCAGGTATAAGAGTGTGAAAGCAAGCTCTGTTAATTTCCTTAAACCTATGACTCTAGGCTGCAGAGACATGGTCAAATCAGGTTTTTGAAAATGTAGCTGTCTTATCTATTTGCATTGGGAATGACATACACAGAGGCCCAGACCCACTCACCATTCACTTTTAGGACAAATCCAGAGTCCTTGCTACTTCCTGCTGTTTCTGTGACAGTGACCACGTAGTATCCAGCGTCTTGCAGCCGCAGGTCTGACAGGCCCATTGAGCCATTGTTGAAGGCCTGCACTCTGCTGCTGTAATCCACTGTTATGTTGGTGTACACCCCCGGCTGCCAAGTCCCTATGGTGCGGCTCACTGCCCCTGACATAAAGGTCCATTGTATGGTGGGGATCCCGTTACAGGTAACATCCACTGAGAAAAACACATCCTCCTGCACCGACCTGGTCAGGCTCCTCTGGGGAGAATGGATGGAGATGGCTCCAGCTTCCAAAGTGAAAAGAATAAAGAGATGTGAAAAAGATCTAGATATAAAACATTTTTAGATTCACTTTGAAATGAACAAATAAATACATATAAAAATATGGGGGCTACATTGATAGATAGGTTATGTAAGGAGGTAGACGGGTAGGTAGACAGGTAAGAAGTAATATTTCACACTGTATTATTCACACTGTATTATTACAGGGGAAACATGTCAGTGTATGACACAATACAGCTCTATGAAAAGAAAATGTTTTACCTCACAGGTTTTGCATCTCATGACACAGTTAGTCACTGTGGCTGGCAAACACTGTGACTCATTTGCATTTAATTCAAGTAGAAGTGTATAAATAGTAACGTGTTGTTCTGTTAGTTTTTCAAATTACAAGCCTCTTGCTGAAGGTATGAAACTTGTCAAACAAGCTGAGAAGTACCAGTATGAATCCAACAGTGTTGGCCTCCTTTCTGTTTTGGCCGCCCCTCATCAAATATTTTCACAGGAGTTTCAGTGGGGGATCTGGTTCTGCTGGTGGTGTTTGCTTTATGAGACACAGGTAAAGAATTCCACCTGAGAATACCAATGCTGACTAATAAACAAGAAGGTGGTGTGGGAAAAACTGCCTGTCCTTTTCTTCAGACATCACAGTTATAATAATGAGCAATAAAAATCTCCCTAACACAAAATTCTTAGAAGAATCTATTTTTTACTTATTAAAAAAAAAAAAAAAAAAAAAGAAAAGAAATAGGCTTGTTTGTTTCCCATTAATTTTAGCAAAGAAGCTGGTCATGGTGTAGTTATTCTGTGCAGCTTCGAGTGCACCGGGACCTTGGGTTTGGACCAGGACAATCTGATGTTTACGTGTACACGGCCATGTGTTCATGACTGTGTTGTGTCAATCTACTTAGCCCTGGTATACAAGACAAGACCTGAAAAATATCATGAATCTGTTCTCCAGTCTGAACTCCTGCCTGGTTCTCAACGTAAGACCCTTTTAAAAGGGCTGGAACCTTAGACCTGAGCAAATATAGGATTACCATAAAGGCATGCTCTCAAACACAATAGTCAAACACATGGGCTCTCTGGAGAGGATAAAATTATAGACATGTGCTGGAGTGCTTACCTAGGTGACACATATATAATGTGATGCTGAGAAACACAGCAACATCTTGTACATCCCAGAGCCTGAAATGCCACATTGGAATCCCAGACCCATTGGACGAACCGCAGTAAAAGAATCTCCTCCAGGTTATTTCACATTCTGAAGAGTCCTCCGTTCTGTGTCCTCACAAAACAGCCTCTCCTTGTTCCTCTTCCACTGTCCCTTGTACAGGTGTTTCTGTATGTGACTATTCCCCACTGTTTTTCTGAGAAACTGAAGTTCTTGTCACAGAAGTGCTGCAGTTCCTCTCCTCTCTCAGGACTGTGCTGGATTTCTCTTCATACCTGCGCAAGTCAGTGCCAGCCAGCCCACACCTATCAGACAGGTTCAGCCAGAGATTACTGAGCAAACATGTACTCAGCGTTCTGTGATCTCACACACACCCACACACACACACACACACAATGCTACTAAACACACATACATCTTACTCAATTTACTTACTACCATTACCCCGCCCAAAAAACACTCACCTATATACGCAGACCCACGATCACAAAAAATGAAACCAGAATAGGTTGTATCACTTGGTGCTCACGCTGTGACACACCTGGTAAAACATGTCAAACAGGAAGTGTGTATTCACACGTATGCACAAGGGAAAACAATAAACACAATAACAGTGAACTGGCTGACTTAACTTTGGATGATATGAATGAGGTGTTTGATTCTTTGCCTGTGTGTTGTGAGGATCTGGCTGTCAGAAACCTACATTTTTATATTAATTTGCACAGTTTAGTCCTTTAAAGCTACACTGTAATGGATTTAGCTGCATCTACTGGAAGAAAAGGAATGGAGTATTCATAACTATATTTTCATAAGTTTACTATTACCTGAAAATAAGAATCATTGTGTTGTTACTACCTTAGAGTGAGCTGTTTTTATCTACATACAGAGTGGATCCTCTCCCACTGAGTCCACCACTTTTTTCTGCAGCAGCCAGGAACAGACAAACTCAACACAAGCTCTAGATGGGGCCATTTGCATTTTCACATCAGCTACTATAGTTATCACACACATTCAGCAAAGGAGAGGTTTCAGTTTTATGACATCACCGCTGGATGCCAATAAATCCTACACACCAGACCTTTAAAGGGGAACACCACTTATATGAAAAAGTCCGTATGTTATATGCATGGCCTGGGAAAGTGCAATCAATATTTCTGAACATACTACTACTCTCGTAAAGCCAGAAACCAAAGAAGTAGGTCTCAAACTTGGGATGTTATTAAGTATAAAATTCTGGAGCTTCTCCATAGACAATGAATGGGAGACTGATTTTGTGGATCCACAGGATGCTTATTTAATTTTCTTTACCCAAATGAGCTTTACTCTATTGTAGTGTTCTCAGTTCTGAAACAGGAAATGTACGCATATATTCAGAACATTCTCCTGGGTGCTCTCAGTGTCATCTACAACATCTTTCACCTTTCATTGTCTGTGGAACAGCTCTGGGTTTTGAAAACTATTTTCCTAAGATAATATATCCTATTATCCTACTATTAAGTGGAGAAACCTCTGTCCCTCCGTCCATCTGTCTGTCACCATCTGTTTTCCTCCTCACTGCTTTGACCTATTTCTGTGGACTTGCACATAGGCTTTCATCTTGGTCATGTGCAGACAGCCACGATGCTGCTTTTGCATTTTTCCCACATTTCTACTGTTTATATTTGCGTTTTTTTCCCACTATCCATTCATACTGTAAGCACCATTAGCAGTGCGAGCTGCACATTTGTGGAGACCACATGGGAAACACCTGCGCTCGGACCACAGTTTATGGTTGGGACATGCAATTTCAAGCACCAACACTTGCTGAAGACACTATTTCTTTCATTCTTTCTCCGTGTTGCGTGTGTATGTGTGTACCTTGATTTCTTATTCCTCTATACATAACACATCCCCGGGTATGGACTAGTTATTTAGTATATGCAAGTACAGCTACTATACGAATGTGCAATAAATGAAAGCTACTACTGTTTATGTGATTACACATGCAGCACAACATGATAGACAAGTTAACACCCATAATACATTCTACTTTTCCGACTTTTAATACATTTAAAGTAATGCAACAGAGAGACAGTGCAGTGTTTGACATTGATTGTACTGTACCTACTCACAACAGTCAAGCAATGGGTTTTCCTGTGGTGCTACAACACCACTTAGTCAAACTTGCAGAAGTGCAGTACATTGTAATACTAGAATCAGTAGTAATAATGATAATGGCAATCCCTTTGGTTTATTCATAAGTATAATTAACCCTGGTAGAAATATGAACAAGTTTTTCCAGATCTGCTTTTGACATGAAGATTCTGGGGTGGGTTATATTTTTAAGATCATAAACAGCTGATCGTGTCACTGTTTTTATGTGGCTACTTAGACTAATATCAGAGTCAACTATGATGACAAGGAGGGCACCAGGAGTCGACTTTAATATTTGGGAAGTTTAATTTAGTTTAATTTTTAAAAATATAACATGTACAAATGAAGTCATCTATTTGGTTGGTTGTATATTGCATGTATCAATACATTTTCATTTTTACAAAGTGCAACTCCTGCATTGTGTAATAACCACTGCAGTATAAAATCATTTATTGCAAATTGTGCAATCTGGAAATCCATCGGTAAAAAACAAACAAACAACAACAACAAAACAACATTTTTTTTTCTTCCTTTACTACAATGTAAATTGCAGAATCTGTTTTAGAGATTACAAATCGCGTGGTAATTTAAGATCCATTGTATTCAAGCTGTTAATGCAATGCAGCAGATTATGACAAAATGCGGTTGTTATTACACAGTAACATTAAAGTGTATTGGGCAACATTTTGTCACATAGCGCGGTATTATTGCATGATGTGTTGTGCAGGCCCATTTTAGATTCATAGCCCACTGAATTACAATTAGTGATGCATCAATGTGTAAACGTCACTGTAATATTTTCCTACTTTATATATCGCTGCGTATCGTCATTTATTAGTCGATTTAAAATGTATGATAATATAAAGAACTACTCAGTCACTATAGTGAAGTAAAGAGCGTGAGTAAGATGCCCACGTAAAAACGTTGCGTCATACTGCGCACGTTCAAGTTAACGTCAGTTTGCGCACGGTGAAACGCACATTACGTAGCCAAATTCTGTAACGTAGTTGTCTGTCGCAGGAGTAACTTACGCCGCAAAGCACCAACGTGAAGAAGACAACTTTCAGTGAGTTAATTTTGACTAACTTAAAACTTTCTTGAGAAGTACATCGTGTCATCCATTCGGGTAACAATTACTAAAGAGGGCAAAATGTTGTCGGCTATTTGGGAGTGTTTCCCCTCACCGCAGCGCCATGAGGTAAATGCTAGCTAGCTCTTAGCTCATGGCCAGCATGCTAACCTCAATTAACGTTAGTTTTTTGTTGTTTTCAGCCTTTGCATGGTTTAAACTAAGCACCCTTAACACTTTGGTTCATCCAGATAGCAGTGGAAGGCATGTTAGCCTGTCCACACTGACCTCTAGCCGCCACAGCAGCGTGTTGCTTCACCTCCATGTCCGTCTCCCGCGAAGGTAACTTAACGGTACTGAGAAAAGTCGGTAAATCCATGTTTGCCACCGTTACCTTACATCAGTCTGTGTAGTGTGTTAAATTAACGGGTCAATACATTGGTATTGGGCGGTTTTGTTAAAGTTGTTGTGTAAGAATGTAACTGATAAGCATCGACTTCAGTTTGGTAGAGCAGCGTGTGATGGTGTGGCTCTGTCTATGTGGTGCGGAGACACTGACCTGGTCAGCCATTTTGACACCGATGGTGTCAAAACGTTCAGTCAGTCCAATGGCATTTTATACTGACTACCTAAGGGAGCTGACCATGACATTATGTTACCATTTGACCTGCGGCCATCTTCTCCAGACATCACTGAGTGGATGTTTCAGTTGTTTCGGATGAATACCAGAGCTTGGGCTCAACTCTGAAGTGTCGGTAATGATTGCATTTGAAGTGTGCAGTTAGCTCTCTTCTCCACCAGAGACCGCTATAGGATCTATATTTGTGGTTGTGAAGTGAGTGTCAAATTGTAAAAACATAATTTCCAACCGAGCACAATTTCGTTACACGCCATTACGTTAAATTGAAAGAATATATACACATATAGCATCATTAAATATATCGTGACCTGTTACTAAAGGGTAGTTTGATTTCTCAGTTGTTTCTTCTTTTCGACCTCCTCTTGGACTGAAGCGCACCACGTGCCCAGGAAGACACAGGAAGGCGCGTTTACTAAAAAAATGTGTATTATTAAAATCGCAACAAAACAGCCCCAGTGTTACATCATCTCAAATGTGCACAATGATTTTTGGAGCAGGGAGATGGAACAGGGGCTTGCTCCATCCACTCCGTACATCGACCTGGTATTGCAGTGTCTCCTTTCAACGCTGTTATGATGAGGTAAAAATTGTGCTTTTTCCACGTCATTCCTCTTCTCCAGTAATGTTGGACACACATAGATGAGCTCCTATCAGTTTGTGCAAAATATTTTCTTACTGATGTTTGGTCATTTTTTACTTTTTTATATATACAGTGTCCATTATTCCCATGTAAGAGCGCAGGGCAGCAAAGTCAATGTGTTACTGTAGAACAAAGCAGTGACTGCTTAGTGAAACAGGGAGATTGTTAATCAGAATGTGGTGTGTTCACCATCCTTTTCACCTGTGGAAAACTAAGCTATTTAGTTTCTTGGTAGGCCCTCTAACCTCATCACACATTACTTTGAAATGAACTGTCAGTTCAGTCTGGTTATCATGCTCACTCATAACCCAAAAAGTGAAAATCCTGTTACTGCAGCTGTTGTTTTCCAGTCTGCCTCCACTGACATATCAAACAAAGGTAAAAACACTTCACACGTGTGCACTTAATTTTCTGTTATTATCTATATTGTTTCTTTGTGCTGTTAGTTAAATACAGAGAAGCACACTGAAGATGTTGAATAAACAGTGTAGTTCACTCTCCAGACCAATAGTTGGCAGTGTGTCAGTTGCTCACCAGCAGCAAACAAAGAAACAGGAAGTGGTTGTAATGTGAGAAAACAAGTGTGTGTTTTTAGTCTTTTCTCTGAATTTCAGATGTGGATCAAACAACTTTTGCTTACAGTATGATTCAGCTACGTGTCATTGAACCTGCTGTTGGGCTGTTACTTATTTTTTGGAGGTGAAATAGATACAAGTGGTGATTTCAGTTTGCTTTTGATGTGGAAACACAGCATTGCATGATGGGATATGCGCCAGCTTTTCTCAAGCAAAGTGTTGCCAATCTTTGTCAGCCATGGTGCAAAGTGTTTCTTTTGTGTTCAATTCCTGTCGATTATCAGCTCCTGTACAGTGTGTGGTTTTGGTGATTTCTATATTGCCAGCACCATCAGTTAGCAGCTTATGACTGTGAATGACTGTCCTGTCTCTGAGCTGAGCAACTCATACTTACCTGGCAGGGGAGATACCATGATCAAGAAGGTGGTTCACCCAGGGCGAGGCTCAGTCATTGCACTCCGATTGAGCTGACCTCTGCGAATTCCCCAAATGTGGGAATCTCGACTGCATAATTTCTGGTAGTGGGGGACTGCGTTCGCGCTCTCCCCTGATCACATGTAAAGGAAAAGAAAGCAATGCTGTGAGAGATGTCGTTTTTAGACAGTGTTGATTGAGGTGTAGTTTTGTAACTGTATGGATGTATCTTAATGTATTTTCATGGATATGGTTCCATAAGTGCAAATACAAAAATGAAAATAATAATACAATGTAACATGCACAGTATTATGTTATACCGTATTATTATTACATACTGTAGTTGATACTATACAAAATATTATTGGTATGTTATTCTGTCTTACATTATATACTACGTTATAATGCTATTATGTTGCTATATTAAAACAAAAACACGAAGTGACAGGCTCCAGGCTGCGATCAAATGGTCGCATTTTGTGACCGTCGTCGGAGTCAGTGCGAGTATTTTGTTTGTTTACAACTACTCGCTCGTCCGCGACCTGCAAATTTGCGGGCGACTTCTTTTTCATGGTGTAAAACGAAGGAGCCAGTCCGTCAGTGTGGGCTCATGTGTGTGAGCCGGGGACACAGTCAGAGAGTGAGTGATGTTGACTGCCAGGATTACGTCACCTTCATTTATCAGTAGGCTCGTTCTAGATGAAGTGCGCAGTGGCGCCGAGGCGATGACAAGCTGCGGTCAAGTCGGAGACTGAATCTAAATGTCCACGCTGTGGATTTGCGAACTGAAGCCTCGCAAACTTCAGCAGTACGTAGTGTGACGTATTTACTGACATAACGTAAAGTCTGCGAGGGCAGAGACTGCAAGCGTTTGCCCGTTGCCATGGAAACGTTCAGTTTTCGCTGCTGTCATATTAATATAATATATAAACTAAAGCCTACAGGAGCAATTACAGACAGTTATGAGGTAAAGTGTCAATGGTGTGTTAATAGCAGGGAGACGGCAAGTCTAGTGTAACTGTTAACAGTGTACACCAGAATATTCCGCTTCTCCAGTAATGTTGAATACACATAGATGAGCTCCTATCAGTTTGTGCAAAGTGTTTTCTTACTGATGTTTGTTCATTTTTTTTTTTTTTTATACAGTGTCCATTATTCCCATGTAAGAGCGCAGGGCAGCAAAGTCAACATGTTACTGTAGAACAAAGCAGTGACTGCTTAGTGAAACAGAGAGATTGTTAATCAGAATGTGGTGTGTTCACCATCCTTTTCACCTGTGGAAAACTAAGCTATTTAGTTTCTTGGTAGGCCCTCTAACCTCATCACACGTTAGCTTTGAAATGAACTGTCAGTTCAGTCTGGTTATCATGCTCACTCATAACCCAAAAAGTGAAAATCCTGTTACTGCAGCTGATGTTTTCCAGTCTGCCTCCACTGACATATCAAAAAAAGGTAAAAACACTTCACACGTGTGCACTTAATTTTCTGTTATTATCTATATTGTTTCTTTGTGCTGTTAGTTAAATACAGAGAAGCACACTGAAGATGTGTTAATAAACAGTGTAGTTCACTGTCCAGACCAATAGGTGGCAGTGTGTCAGTTGCTCACCAGCAGCAAACAAAGAAACAGGAAGTGGTTGTAATGTGAGAAAACAAGTGTGTGTTTTTAGTCTTTTCTCTGAATTTCAGATGTGGATCAAACAACTTTTGCTTACAGTATGATTCAGCTACGTGTCATTGAACCTGCTGTTGGGCTGTTATTCATTTGTTGGAGGTGAAATAGATACAAGTGGTGATTTCAGTTTGCTTTTGATGTGGAAACACAGCATTGCATGATGGGATATGCGCCAGCTTTTCTCAAGCAAAGTGTTGCCAATCTTTGTCAGCCATGGTGCAAAGTGTTTCTTTTGTGTTCAATTCCTGTCGATTATCAGCTCCTGTACAGTGTGTGGTTTTGGTGATTTCTGTATTGCCAGCACCATCAGTTAGCTTATGACTGTGAATGACTGTCCTGTCTCTGAGCTGAGCAACTCATACTTACCTGGCAGGGGAGATACCATGATCAAGAAGGTGGTTCACCCAGGGCGAGGCTCAGTCATTGCACTCCGATTGAGCTGACCTCTGCGAATTCCCCAAATGTGGGAATCTCGACTGCATAATTTCTGGTAGTGGGGGACTGCGTTCGCGCTCTCCCCTGATCACATGTGAAAGGAAAAGAAAGCAATGCTGTGAGAGATGTCGTTTTTAGACACTGTTGGATTGAGGTGTAGTTTTGTAACTGTATGGATATATCTTAATGTATTTTCATGGATATGGTTCCATAAGTGCAAATACAAAAATGAAAATAATAATACAATGTAACATGCACAGTATTATGTTATTCCATATTATTATGATTACATACTGTAGTTTATACCATACAAAATAATATTATGTTATTCTGTCTTACATTATATACTACGTTACAATTCTATTATGTTGCTATATTAAAACAAAAAAAAAAAACACAAAGTGACAGGCTCCAGGCTGCGATCAAATGGTCGCATTTTGTGACCGTCGGAGTCAGTGCGAGTATTTTGTTTGTTTGTTTGTTTGTTTACAACTACTCGCTCGTCTGCGGTCAAGTCGGAGACTGAATCTAAATGTCCACACTGTGGATTTGCGAACTGAAGCCTCGCAAACGTCAGCAGTACGTAGTGTGACGTATTTACTGACATAACGTAAAGTCTGCGAGGGCAGAGACTGCAAGCGTTTGCCCGTTGCCATGGAAACGTTCAATTTTCGCTGCTGTCTTATTAATATAATATATAAACTAAAGCCTACCGGAGCAATTACAGACAGTTATGAGGTAAACGTGTCAATGGTGTGTTAATAGCAGGGAGACGGCGAGTCTAGTATAACTGTAAACAGTGTACACCAGAATATTATCTAATGTGATTACATAATGATACTTCAGGGCTCCAGACTAACTTCTTTCAGTAGGAGCACTGTTGCCCCAAACTGAAAAATTTTAGGAGCAGAAGCATAAATTTAGGGGCACACCTTAAAACCTCCTGCAGCGCAATTATTCCACATTTTTGGCCATTTTAACGGTGTCATAAACTATATGTAGTCTACTGTATATTAACATTGGACTGTTCTCATTATTGTATTTAGCACTTGTGGTCAGTGGGATGTCAGGATTCTTAAAGTAACATCTGTACAGATGTGAAGCCCTGACTATATCCACTGATCTTTTATGAAAGCTGTTGTCTTGTATTTTTCTTCCCTCTAAAAACATTAAGCTTATAGTCAGACACAATTTATTTAGCCTATGTAGTTGAGCAGACAGGTCTGTTCTGCAGCAGCAAACTGATATAACTGTTGTAAATTGGTATAGATAGTTAGTTCTATTAAAATGTTGCTTGAAATGTATGGGCCAGAAATAATATACAACCACATCATGATACAGAAATATGTATAAGTCTAGGCTGTAAAATACAAATACTGAAAATACATTTTATTATTGCAGCCTATCAGGCTGTGCAGTCTAACAGGCTGAAAAAATGTCCGAAAAATGAACAAAGGAAGGTCAGTAATGCCCAATTTATTGAGTTACAATCCTTATTTACAAACATTCTTTACATTCATTACATGGGATTTATATCTTGTAATCTGCAGGAACAGATGAGTAGGCGCTATTCATCAAATTATGTGACATATACAATTAGTTTCTGTTTTTACTCTTATTGTTATTCTAGTTGTTATCTAGTGTTTTTATACTTGCCTATTTATGCTTTCTGTCTTTGTGCTGCAGCAACACCTAAAATTCCCTTCTGAGAGTCAATACTTGTCTAAATCAAGTGGTGGAAATATTATTCACATCTTGAATTTATTAAAAGTAACATACCCATATGTAGTCAGAATGGCTGCTGTCTGTGTTGTTTGATCTAATATTGTAGTATGTAGTGTCCTAAGTACTTGTACATTAATATGTGAGCAGCATTTTCAAATTACAGCTGGTTGACATGGGGCTAATTTAAACTGCTTGAGACTGTTAAGCAGTTTAACTATAAGTATATAATGTACCATATTTTATTTGGTGTTAATTTTGAATGTCAAATCTTAGTCTGCACAGTAACTAACTGCTCCTGTAACTAGCTGTCGTGGAGTAAAAGTACATTTCCCTCTCTTAAATGTTGTAAAGTAGAAGTATAAGGTAACATGAAATTGAAATACGTGTACCAGATTGAACTTAGGGTTCATGAGCAATGTATGCTTTACTCCATCATTTTTTCAAACATGTTCTTTTCTTTATCTTTACCACTGCAGGGTGCAGTATTTGTGGGGTCTTTGTATTTACATGTAAAGACTGCAGTTAGGTCTTGTGTCCACCAGAGACCGTTGCTGCTCCATTGGTTTTTGACAACAGAGACGCTGTGTCATAAGAAGCACATTATGATCAGCCTTTTAAGTGTTCAAATAAATACAGACTGCACACAGCTGTATGTATTGCAACTTTGTTCTTCAAGCACATTGAAGATGATGTGCTGTGTTCACTATCCTTTTCATCTGTGGAAACAAAAGAAGAAGAAAAGTCTGGAGCTGCTCTATAGACAATGAATAGGAGACTGATTTTGTGGATCCACAGGATGTTTATTTTTTTTTTTTTTTTTTTTTTTTTACCTAAATGAGATTTACTCTATTGTTGTGTTCTCAGTTCTGCAGTAGAAAATGTACACACATACTCAGAACATTCCCTGCGGGTGCTCTCAGTGTCATCTACATCATCTTAAACCTTTCATTGTCTGTGGAACAACTCCAGGTTTTATACACTGTGACATCACAAATTTGAGTTTAAGCACTGTAGGTTTTAGTTTTGGTAGAGATCTGTTTATTGGACTGTCTTGGACCATAGGAGTAACATGTATGAATTTTGAAAAAGGACATTAGTTCCAGGGTGGCACGGTGGTGTGGTGGTTAGCACTGTCACCTCACAACAAGAGGTTGCCGGTTTGATCCCGGCTGTGGGAGCCCTTCTGTGCACTAACCTAGTGAGAGATAGTCAGAGTTTTGTCTCTGTTGTTCCCTGCATCAAATACTTTTGAGATTATAGTCATAGGACTGGTTTCGAGAAGTGGAGTAAGTTTCATGGATGTGACACTTTCCTTGTGTGAGATAGTATATTTTTCAAAATGGTCATATAAAATCCTAATAATTATATGACAAAAATTGTCCAATAAAACAATACATCAGAACGCAACTTTATACAGAGAGGCCGTGGATGACAAAGGGGATACAAAATGCCTATAAAAAAATACCCAATATAGAGAATTTATAAAACACATAACTACAGAGACAGAAAATAAATGTAATAAACACAAAGTGTTTACACCAGAATCAGAATAAACGTTATTGTCCTCAAGGAAGAAATTTGTCTTAAGCGGCTGCAGTCTCCTTCAGTTTACATACAACATAGGTGACACGTATGGACATACAGTAACATCAACAGTCTACACATTACTGGTATCTGGATTATCCATCAGATATGAGAAATACTAAGTACTATTGCACATAGATCGAAAGTGACTTGTGCAGGAAGCAATTACACATGGATAAAAAAAAGGTTAATGCACAGTTTCTATTAAATGAATATAGAGATATAGCATGGCAAATAGTACATAAGTGCCTGCCAACTAGGAAATTTTTAAAGAGAAGAGGGTGCTCTGCGAGCTCTTTGTGTCCAAGAGTTGGCTGTGGGGGTGAGGAAAATGTGTCGCATGTGTTCTGGTCATGTAGCTTCACTCAGGAAGTTTGGGCCTCCTTTAGGGTGTGGCTAACAGAGCTATACAGAGTGCCCACTGAATCTGATGTTTTGTATGGTGTGTTGCAAAACAGTGATAGAAAAAACTGGGATAGATGGTGGGCAGTGATTAATTGTGTTAAAGAAGCCATATGGAGGAGTAGAAATGTGATGGTTTTTAAAAAATTTTTTTACTGTCAACAGAATCCATAACAAATCTAAGTCTAACATTGACAAGGGACTATCTGTTAAGAGATAAGAAAAAATATAAAAATTGGGAATGCAAAGGTCTGTGGAAAATAGGAAATTGTAATACAGTGGTGGAAAAAAGTTTTCGGACACTCCATGCATTTGTGAAATATTGCATTAAGAATCACTCTTAGGTCTTCAAGCACAATTTCTTTTAGTACAGTCACAGCCAAAATACTAAATAAATCCTAAAAAAGCCATCAAAAACTTAAAATTGATCGGTTCCATGAAAATACATAAGAAATTTCGAGTATTGGGTCATTTTGGTACCAGTGATGAAGGTCGTTCTTTTTATTAAAAGACACATTTTTTGTTGCCAAGCTTCATGTCTACATAAAGCCAGCACATTTGAAAGTTCTTCAGACACAAAAATGGCTAAAACAAGGAACCTAATGCAGGAAACACGCCTGAAGATAAAGATTCTCAGCCAGGAAGGGTACAGCTGCCGCCAGATAGCCAGGAAGTGCAGATGCAGTCCTTCAGCAGTTGGATACACTCTGCAGAAATACAGACGAACCAACAGCTTGGAAGACAAACCAAGATCTGGGCGTCCAAGGGTTTCTTCAGCAAGAAATGGCCGCATCCTGATCCGCACGTGCAGGCAAAACCGCCGAATGACATCACAGGAGCTTCAGCAGCAGCGGTCAAACCAAACTGGTGTCCAGTGTTCCACCCGCACTGTACGTGGCCGACTTTTAAATCATGGCTTAAGGTCCTACAAGGCTATCAAGAAGCCCCTGATCAATGAGAGACAGAGGTTAGCCCGGCGTCGTTGGGCCCAGGCACACAAGAACTGGACAGCCAGGAATTAGAAGAAGATTTTGTGGTCAGATGAGTCCAGTTTCCAGCTTTATCTTCCTCCTACTAATGTGAGGGTACGCAGAAGGCCAGGCGAAGCATTATCTCCAGCACGTACAGTACCTACTGTCAAGCATGGTGGAGGCAGTATCATGGTTTGGGGATGCATGAGTGCTGCTGGTGTTGGTCATCTCACCATCTGTGATGGCACATTGAACTCTACCAAGTATTGTACCATTCTAGTCCCACATGCTCCCTTCTGCGCGTGCACTGTTCCGTCGAGGTAAAAACTGGATGTTTCAACAAGATAATGCCCCGTGCCACACATCCAAGGCCAGTAGAACCTGGCTGCAGGAGCACAGTATCCAGGCCTTAGAGTGGCCAGCTCAATCCCCGGACATGAGCCCCATTGAAAATCTGTGGTGGATTATCAAAAGGTCTGTTTCAAGCATAAACCAAAGAATTTAGAAGAATTAAAAGCAGTAATTCAAGAAGAATGGGACAAGATTACCCCTCAACAATGTGAAAGGCTCGTGGGGAACATGCCAACCAGGATTAGAGCTCTACTACGTGCCAATGGCAGGACTACTAAATATTAATTTGATGATGTGATGGTTTAATTATTTTTTGTTCAGTTTTGAACACATTCTCTGTTATTTGTTGACTTTGATACTGACAATGTTGAGAACTGACATATTGAAACTGTCAAGAATTTAGTTTCGTTAGGTTTTCTTGTAAACAATAAACAAAAAAAAATATAATTTGTATTTATTTGTATCTGTCTAATGCAGCCACACCTTTTGAAACACAAAAAAGATTTTTCCACAAATATTTCATGATAATATTTGAGATTGTGTAAAATTTTAAGGGAGTCTGAAAACTTTTTTCCACCACTGTATATCCAAAAAGCTGTTAGAGTTAGCCTATTTTTAACACCTCTAAAGGTGTGGGTCTGTATTATTCACAATTATTATTGTTCTATTTTGCAAACATGAGTGTGTATACATGAATTTGAGTGTGGATACATATTGCCCTATGTCATGTATGATGGATTTGTTTTCTTAAAAAACCTTATTGTGGGATTTAAGTGGTAAAATGTACCTCTTTGCTTGAACTAAATAAACGTCTAAAAAATCAAATCAATCATTCAGGTAACAATTACTGACGAGGGCAAAATGTTGTCGGCTATTTGGGAGTGTTTCCCCACACCGCAGCGCCGCTGTTCTGCTTTAGGAGGTAAATGCTAGCTAGCTCTGAGCTCATGGCCAGCATGCTAACCTCAATTAACTTTAGTTTTTTGTCGTTTTCAGCCTTTGCATGGTTTAAACTAAGCACCATTAACACTTGCTTTCGTCCAGGTAGCAGTGGAAGGCATGTTAGCCTGTCCAGACTGTACACACTCAAACAATTTTGAATGAATTTATTTGCAGTCATTACAACCGTGATAAATTAGTTAGTTAGATATTAGATATTTGGTGTTTGAGAAACTCATTTCACTGATGCATGTCTACATGGGTTTTTACATTCTTGGGTCTTTAATAAGGAAAAGTTTAGTGACTGACATTTTTTGAATATGAAATGAATTGCTAGTTTGCAATTGTATGTATGTATGTATTATATTCATTCATATCTACAGTGGTTACAGATCCCTGGAGGATTTGATGTAATTGCACATTTATTCAAGGAACTTCTCTTAAACGACCTGCAGCTGTCCTGATTAATGAACAGTGAACCACACCTGATGCACTCAGTGACAGCATGCCAGTGATTGGTTATTAAACACACCTTCACTGCAGGTTTGTAATCAGAGGCACAATGAACATGAACTCACACACTGAGGAAGGCCGGACAGCCGAAAGCGCTCTGTGTTGAGCTTTTTTCTGTAGTAATGACAAAATAAATTAATTTTTCTGTATTCTGGAGGTGTGCGATCCCCGTGTTTTTTGATAGCCTGTCCACACTGACCTCTAGCCACCACAGCAGCGTGTTGCTTCCCCTCCATGTCTGTCTCCCGCAAAGGTAACTTAACGGTACAGAGAAAAATCGGTAAGTCTAACGATATGTTTGCCACCGTTACCTTACATCAGTCTGTGTAGAATGTTAAATTAACGGGTCAATGCATTGACATTGAGCGGTTTTGTTAAAGTTGTTGTTTAAGAATGTAACTGTCAAGCATCGACTTCAGTTTGGTAGAGCAGCGTGTGATGGTGTGGCCCTGTCTATGTGGTGCGGAGACACCACTGGTATGTATTTCAAGGCCGCGTTCACTTTGCTTAAAACGTTCAGTCAGTCCAATGGCATTTTATACTGACTACCTAAGGGAGCTGACCATGACATTATGTTACCATTTGACCTGCGGCCATCTTCTCCAGACATCACTGAGTGGATGTTTCAGTTGTTTCGGATGAATACCAGAGCTTGGGCTCAACTCTGAAGTGTCGGTAATGATTGCATTTGAAGTGTGCAGTTAGCTCTCTTCTCCACCAGAGACCGCTATAGGATCTGTATTTGTGGTTGTGAAGTGAGTGTCAAATTGTAAAAACATAATTTCCAACCGAGCACAATTTCGTTACACGCCATTACGTTAAACTGAAAGAATATATATATACATGTAGCATCATTAAATATATCGTGACCTGTTACTAAAGGGTAGTTTTGATTTCTCAGTTGTTTCTTCTTTTCGACCTCCTCTTGGACTGAAGCGCACCACGTGCCCAGGAAGACACAGGAAGGCGCGTTTACTAAAAAAATGTGTATTATTAAAATCGCAACAAAACAGCCCCAGTGTTACATCATCTCAAATGTGCACAATGATTTTTGGAGCAGGGAGATGGAACAGGGGCTTGCTCCATCCACTCCGTACATCGACCTGGTATTGCAGTGTCTCCTTTCAACGCTGTTATGATGAGGTAAAAATTGTGCTTTTTCCACGTCATTCCTCTTCTCCAGTAATGTTGGACACACATAGATGAGCTCCTATCAGTTTGTGCAAAGTATTTTCTTACTGATGTTTGGTCATTTTTTACTTTTTTATATATACAGTGTCCATTATTCCCATGTAAGAGCGCAGGGCAGCAAAGTCAACGTGTTACTGTAGAACAAAGCAGTGACTGCTTAGTGAAACAGGGAGATTGTTAATCAGAATGTGGTGTGTTCACCATCCTTTTCACCTGTGGAAAACTAAGCTATTTAGTTTCTTGGTAGGCCCTCTAACCTCATCACACATTAGCTTTGAAATGAACTGTCAGTTCAGTCTGGTTATCATGCTCACTCATAACCCAAAAAGTGAAAATCCTGTTACTGCAGCTGATGTTTTCCAGTCTGCCTCCACTGACATATCAAACAAAGGTGAAAACACTTAACATGTGTGCACTTAATTTTCTGTTATTATCTATATTGTTTCTTTGTGCTGTTAGTTAAATACAGAGAAGCACACTGAAGATGTGTTTAATAAACAGTGTAGTTCACTCTCCAGACCAATAGGTGGCAGTGTGTCAGTTGCTCACCAGCAGCAAACAAAGAAACAGGAAGTGGTTGTAATGTGAGAAAACAAGTGTGTGTGTTTTTAGTCTTTTCTCTGAATTTCAGATGTGGATCAAACATCTTTTGCTTACAGTATGATTCAGCTACGTGTCATTGAACCTGCTGTTGGGCTGTTACTCATTTGTTGGAGGTGAAATAGATACAAGTGGTGATTTCAGTTTGCTTTTGATATGGAAATACAGCATTGCATGATGGGATATGCGCCAGCTTTTCTCAAGCAAAGTGTTGCCAATCTTTGTCAGCCATGGTGCAAAGTTTCTTTTGTGTTCAATTCCTGTCGATTATCAGCTCCTGTACAGTGTGTGGTTTTGGTGATTTCTGTATTGCCAGCACCATCAGTTAGCAGCTTATGACTGTGAATGACTGTCCTGTCTCTGAGCTGAGCAACTCATACTTACCTGGCAGGGGAGATACCATGATCAAGAAGGTGGTTCACCCAGGGCGAGGCTCAGTCATTGCACTCCGATTGAGCTGACCTCTGCGAATTCCCCAAATGTGGGAATCTCGACTGCATAATTTCTGGTAGTGGGGGACTGCGTTCGCGCTCTCCCCTGATCATATGTTAAAAGAAAAGAAAGCAATGCTGTGAGAGATGTCGTTTTTAGGAAGTGTTGCATTGAGGTGTAGTTTTGTGACTGTATGGATATATCTTAATGTATTTTCATGGATATGGTTCCATAGGTGCAAATACAATAATGTAAATAATAATACAGTGTAACATGCACAGTATTATGTTATACCATATTATTATGATTACATACTATAGTTGATACGATACAAAATAATAGTTATGTTATTCTGTCTTACATTATATACTACGTTACAATTCTATTATGTTGCTATATTAAAACAAAAAAACCACGAAGTGACAGGCTCCAGGCTGCGATCAAATGGTCGCATTTTGTGACCGTCGTTGGAGTCAGTGCGAGTATTTTGTTATGAGGTAAAGTGTCAATGGTGTGTTAATAGCAGGAAGACGGCAAGTCTAGTATAACTGTAAACAGTGTACACCAGAATATTATCTAATGTGATTACATAATGATACTTCAGGGCTCCAGACTAACTTCTTTCAGTAGGAGCACTGTAGCCCCAAACTGAAAAATTTTAGGAGCAGAAGCAGAAATTTAGGGGCACACCTTTAAAACCTCCTGCAGCGCAATTATTCCACATTTTTGGCCATTTTAACTGTGTCATAAACTATATGTAGTCTACTGTATATTAACATTGTACTGTTCTCATTATTGTATTTAGCACTTGTGGTCAGTGGGATGTCAGGATTCTTAAAGTAACATCTGTACAGATGTGAAGCCCTGACTATATCCACTGATCTTTTATGAAAGCTGTTGTCTTGTATTTTTCTTCCCTCTGAAAACATTAAGCTTATAGTCAGACACAATTTATTGAGCCTATGTAGTTGAGCAGACAGGTCTGCTCTACAGCAGCAAACTGATATAACTGTTGTAAATAGGTATAGATAGATAGTTCTATTAAAATGTATGGGCTAGAAATAATATAAAACCACATCATGATACAGAAAAAGGTATAAGTCTAGGCTGTAGAGGGACTGAAAATACATTTTATTGTTGCAGCCTATCAGGCTGTGCAGTCTAACAGGCTGAAAAATGTCCGAAAAATGAACAAAGGAAGGTCAGTAATGCCCAATTTATTGAGTTACAGTCCTTATTTACTAACATTCTTGATTTTGAATGTGTGGGACCTGTTATATAGACATGTATTAATACATTTTTGTTAAGTCACAAAAAGAGGCTATACATGGGATTTATATCTTGTAATCTGCAGGAACAGCTGAGTAGGCACTATTCATCAAATTATGTGACATATACAATTAGTTTCTGTTTTTTGTTTTTCTTATTGTTATTCTAGTTGTTATCTAGTGTTTTTATACTTGCCTATTTATGCTTTCTGTCTTTGTGCTGCAGCAACACCTAAAATTCCCTTCTGAGAGTCAATACTTGTCTAAATCAAGTGGTGGAAATATTATTCACATCTTGAATTTATTAAAAGTAACATACCCATATGTAGTCAGAATGGCTGCTGTCTGTGTTGTTTGATCTAATATTGTAGTATGTAGTGTCCTAAGTACTTGTACATTAATATGTGAGCAGCATTTTCAAATTACAGCTGGTTGACATGGGGCTAATTTAAACTGCTTGAGACTGTTAAGCAGTTTAACTATAAGTATATAATGTACCATATTTTATTTGGTGTTAATTTTGAATGTCAAATCTTAGTCTGCACAGTAACTAACTGCTCCTGTAACTAGCTGTCGTGGAGTAAAAGTACATTTCCCTCTCTTAAATGTTGTAAAGTAGAAGTATAAGGTAACATGAAATTGAAATACGTGTACCAGATTGAACTTAGGGTTCATGAGCAATGTATGCTTTACTCCATCATTTTTTCAAACATGTTCTTTTCTTTATCTTTACCACTGCAGGGTGCAGTATTTGTGGGGTCTTTGTATTTACATGTAAAGACTGCAGTTAGGTCTTGTGTCCACCAGAGACCGTTGCTGCTCCATTGGTTTTTGACAACAGAGACGCTGTGTCATAAGAAGCACATTATGATCAGCCTTTTAAGTGTTCAAATAAATACAGACTGCACACAGCTGTATGTATTGCAACTTTGTTCTTCAAGCACATTGAAGATGATGTGTTGTGTTCACTATCCTTTTCATCTGTGGGAAAAAAAAAAGAAGAAGAAAAGTCTGGAGCTGCTCTATAGACAATGAATAGGAGACTGATTTTGTGGATCCACACAGGATGTTTATTGTATTTTTTTTTTTTTTTACCTAAATGAGATTTACTCTATTGTTGTGTTCTCAGTTCTGCAGTAGAAAATGTACACACATACTCAGAACATTCCCTGCTGGTGCTCTCAGTGTCATCTACATCATCTTAAACCTTTCATTGTCTGTGGAACAACTCCAGGTTTTATACACTGTGATATCACAAATTTGAGTTTAAGCACTGTTGGTTTTAGTTTTGGGAGAGATCTGTTTATTGGACTGTCTTAGACCATAGGAGTAACATGTATGAATTTTGAAAAAGGACATTAGTTCCCTTTCAAGAATCGGGGTGACGTGGTCTGAACTTCTGGACCCCATAAAGCTGTAGTTAAGAAATCAAAATGGGAGGGTGGGGCAGGGGATTTAGGGGTCCCCCTCCAGATTAAAATAAAATTTTGAAAACTTTTTTTCCTATGATACTATATAATTTACTTTCAGCAAGTACAGCTACAGCATACATGAGGGAAAAAGGCTGCAATGTTGCAAGGTGGACATGCAGCACTCTCCCTCATAGATGTCAGCAAGATGCACATCCTGTGGTGTCCTGGCCTTAAAAGTGAGTGTGAAATGCAGTTACCTAAACATTGTTGTCAAACTCAAATTTAGTAGCAATTAAAGTGAAGATCTTGACCTGCTTTTATACATCACGATGTAGGTTTTATTAAATGTGGTAATACTATACGTATACTATATGTAATTCTTTAAATTTGATGTTTGATTTGTGTTTAATCAATTAGAGGAAAATATCCTAGACCATGCAATCCTCGTGCCATTCTCCTAATCAAAGTTCTCTTCAGTTTGCAGAGAGCATTTTACAGGGGGAGTCAATTGATCGTGACACTTCAAAGAAGGCAGTACACAAGTTGAGGCTGGACATAGCCACTTCCCTCCTCAGAGAATCTGGTGTGTTTCCTTTTTGCTCTACATTGTCAATCACTTGATGTTGTTAGTTTTATGCATGTTATCTCATAAATATGCAACTATAAGCCAGTGAATTAACACTGTGCAATGCAAATGTTAATACAGAAGTAAATACTTACATAAACAAACTCCTTAATATATATGCACTATCTCAATTACAAACAATACAGATAACATCTATCATTAAGGTTTGTAATTAATCTCTGCTAGATCACATTTAACAATGGAAGTGCCATTTATTTTTTGTGATAAAGTTATAATGTATGTAAAAAGTCCACTATAATAAAAACTAAGGTGACATAAGTCATGCTTATGTAGGAAAAATTTAAATGAAACCGTGTTTTCATTGATGTTTATTATTTTGAACTGATATTCTCAATTGATTTTTACCTTTATCTTATAATCACATCTGTAAAGCAATTGCAGGTGATGAACAACAATAGAAATGTTAAGTTTGATCAAAGGCCTGGACCTCGAATGCAGAGACAGAGTCGGGAACCATTTTAAAAGAGTTTATTTCACCGCGCAGGGTTGAATAAGGCAGAGAGAGGCAGGAGCAGGTGCAGGCGATGGTTGGCTGGCTGGCGTTGTGTTGGTGCAGGTGGAGGCAGAGTACGAGGCAGTTCAGGCACACGAGAGTCAGTGAGCAGGGCAGAGGACCTTGCTGGTGCTGCACAAGGAGACACAGGGGTTAGAGACGACGAATAATCACACAGAGTTTCGCAGTTGCTCAGGAGAAGGCTGGCGCTACGTTACCGACTGGTACTGAATAATCCGGCACAGGAGTGGTGAAACAACCCGGCTTATATGGGAGGAGGAATGGGTTGATTACTGCCAAGTGCGCCTAGTTGAGGGGAGCCTGCCAATCAGCCTCACGTGAGGAAAACACCTACACCGCTCAGGGAAGAAAAGGAGGGGGAACGGGAAAACAGAGAGACACACAAAACAGCCAACTTCCAAATATCACACAACCATGACAAGAAACACGATAACCAAACATTGATTTTAGTCATTTCATTTTCTTTATTGGCTCTATCAACATGAAACAATCCAATATGGAACTCACCATTAACATGATGTAGAGTTATTTATTTGTTTTGTCCCTCCCCCAATATGCAGATGTGAGGGGTACAGTGCAAAGAAATTTTGACATTTTTTAGAATAACATTGTGCAGGTTCCCACTCTGCAGAGGGTAAAGAAAGTGGGAGCAGCATCCACATGTGTTGGTTTGTTTTTCTGTCAGCAGGATCCAGTAAAAGAGGTGCATTTTGTGATATTTTTCCACTTGTTTTTACATTGTGAGATAGGGCCTTGTCAAAGGTATGCACTCTACTGAGTGCCCTTCTCATTATTACCTCCAATGTATTTATGGTATTGCTTCTCAGCCTTTTGACTAAGATCAAGTGTATCTGTTCTTACCAGTTTAATATATGATATGTCCCCTACCTGGGGACCATATATTAAATTGATTTTTGGAGCAGGGAGATGGAAATGGGGCTTGCCCCGTCCACTCCACGCATCGACCTGGCATTGCAGTGTCTCCAGGAACGGTGCACCCCCTCCCTCAGCGTGTTCAAAACAGACCCTGTAAGTGCCCTCGCCTTGGTTTCTTGTTCTCGCCATGCTGGTATACAAATTGCTTATATGTCGACCGAGCCCCTCTACCAGCTGCGCATTTCTAACAATCATGCGCTATGACATCATTTACACACTTGCCCAACTTTTTTTTTTTTTTTTTTTTTGGAACGTTGGCCGTGTTTGAACTTTTTGCCACTGTCTCCCACTTTCCTTTTGAGGACAAGTTATATGCATCTCACTGTAAAATGAAGGGAACCGGTACCTGCTGAGTGAGACCGCTAGCTGCCAGTTCAGTCAGATGAACAGATTCATTCCCCCAACGTGAAAATCCACTCTGCATAATTTCTGCCGCTGTTTGCCACAGTCGGGTCTGTGCCGATATGTCAAAAGAGAGGCAAACACCCTTCATGTGGTTGCGCTTTATTTCTAATATTTACTTCGTTCCTTTAGTTTCAATCAAAGAAGCATGCGGATATATTTTTAACAAAATGTTGTTCACACTCCAGACCAACAGGTGGCAGCAGCGGGGTGTCAGTTGTCCGTCAGCCGCAGGCGGATCACGCGGTGTCTCTAATGTGAGGAGACGGGCCTGTGTTTTTAGTCTTTCCACTGATTTTTTTTTTTTTTTCTTTCAAATGCAGATCAAACAACACGTGATTGCAGTGTAATTTATCTTTGTCTGGTCAGGTGTGAACTCACTTGGGTTTTTGCCTCATTTATTGGAGATCAACAGACAGCCTGGCCACATTAGCTTAGCTCTACTATGGATATGCAGCATGACATGATGACATCCGTGCCCATTTCTCAAGTAAAATGTGAACAAGTTTTTTTCAGTCTCACTACAAAAGTGTTTCTTGTATATTAGCGTCCTTTAGATTATCAGAGCCTTTATAGTGCGTGGTTCCGGACTGGTCATTGCTATACATTGCCGGCACCATCATCTATCATTGTATGACTGTGAATGAGGCCCCTGGGTGTGAGGTGTACAACTCATACTTACCTGGCAGGGGAGATACCATGATCAAAAAGGTGGTTCACCCAAAATATCAACAACAAAATTTTGACGAACACACATAAAGACTTAGCCTGGCAAATTGCCCATCAGTGCTTGCCTACAAGAGCCTTTCTTGAAAGGAGGCACTGCACTCGGATTTCCAAGTGCCCTAGACCAACCTGTGGCAATGATGAATCTGTTTTCCATCTTTTTTGGTCTTGCCCTTTTGCAAAAGATGTTTGGTCACTGGTTTTTCCTTGGCTGAGAGAACTGTATAAGACCCCATTGTGCTATGATGATATTGCATATGGCATTACACAAGGCACACCACCAGAAAATGTCAAAAAATGGTGGGTAGTGATAAACTGTGTAAAGGATAGTTTATGGAAGGCCAGAAATATTTTGGTTTTCAAAAAATTCAATGTCCCTAAAGAGATTGTTTTAAAAAGTACATTGAACATCTTTAGAGACTACATCTTGAAAGATAAATCATGTAAAGACGACAGAAAAAAGCTTCAAAAGTGGAAGGTTCCAACTAACTTTAAAGTTTTCTAACAAATGTTTTGCCCAGGAAATGCCTAGGTTGTATGGAACTATCTGCTATCATATCAGTGTTGTCATCATTTAAGATGTAGTTTTTTTGGAAAAAAACTGACATGATGTACATCTGAAATGGATTTAATAAAGTTTTAAAAAATGAAAATGAAATGGTTCACCCAGGGCAACTGCCCTGATGGAGTTCCATCTCTCCTTGGTGTCTGTGTCATATCTTTTTACTATCAACACCTACATCTAATTTAACCTTGCCACGATGACTTCGTATGGAACAAGAAGAAATGCCATCCGCTTTGAACTTCAAGAAAATCTGGAAATGGATCGTTTGCAGTTCAGCAGAAATGTTCTCCAGGCTGTTCTCGGCTTTTCAGCAATGCAACTGGACTACATCTTTGCTTTCCCAGGTAGGAAAGTCTTTGAGGTCATCTTTGCTACCTTCACCTACTTTGAACAGTGCATTGAAAGGTTTAACCTGAAGAAACCTAATACTCCTGGGCTGGAGAAAATCACCCTAATTCCACTCTCTGAAAGAGATGCCAGAGCAGTCACAGTGATAATGTACTCGGAAAAGATTTCAACTGAAGATATACAGACCTGGCTATCCTTTCATTGTACGGTCCTGAGAGGCATGGAACTACGTGATCAAGATGGGATTCGGACTGGGGCCCGCCGTTTCTATGTGCGGCTCAGACGAGAAAGGGAAACAGGACCTCTTCACCACCTTCCCTCTACTATTCAGCTGGGGCCCATTAGAGGCCATGTTTTCTACCAAGGTCAGCCCAAGGACTGTAGAAAGTGTGGCTCCCTCGACCACCTGGCAGCTAATTGCAATGCCACTTTTTGCAAGAATTGCAAGGTTTCCACCCACTCCACCAGAAACTGTGACCAGCCTATGAGGTGTAACCTCTGTGGAGCAAATACTCACTCTTTCAGAAGCTGCCCAGAATCCTATGCAAACAGAGCAAGGCAACAAGACCCCTACCAGACAGCGGAACCATCAGCAGAGGAGCAGCCTGCTCCAGAGGGGAGAACTCAAGACCTGATGGTCAAAGGGAGGAGTCAGCTCCAGATACTCAGCCTGAAGAAAGCATGGGTGCCCAGCAGGTGGTATTAACCTCTGTAATCCAGACAGAGGTCCCAATAGCCCACAACGAGCAAGCTGAGCATGGTGAATCTTTGGACTGGAGTGCTGATCCAGTCGACATTCCACAGGATGAGTGGAAGGACTCGTTTTCTCAGGAGCCTACAGAGAGTCAAGATGACCTACCAGCAACTCAGCAAACTGCCTCTGGAAACCCCACCATCATTACCGCCAAGGATTGCAGACATCTCCTGGAGGTCATGATGGGTGACCTTCTACCACCCATCGAAGACGCCCCTGATACCTCCGAATTGAGGCAACCTTTGGAGATGGCTGAGGAAGTACCGCAGTCCCTGCCGTTGTTCCCAGACACCCCATCGACAGGCCAGACATCGTCCCAGAAACGCCAAAAGGAGACATCAGGTGAAGACTCCTCCCCCTTACAACAGACCCAGGAGGTATGGCCCCTCCCCCTACCCACTTCATCCCCTTTCTTGACCCAGAATCCCTGAGCACTTTTTCCTCTGCCACTCAAATGAACGTGATGGAAGAAAACCCTTGGTGTAAACACCCAAAAAAGAAAAAGAAGAAAAATAAAGAAACCCCCCTTGACAAATGAAAAACAGTTCTAACCCTTGACCAACACACTTTCCACAACCTCTATCATGCCCTCCCTCTCAATTGTTACACTCAACACCAGAGGCCTTAATGACCCTGTCAAGTGCAAAACTGTCTTTGACCAATTGTACAGCAGTACTGGTGACATATTCCTTTTACAAGAGTGTAATGTCCCCTACAAGGACAATTATAGTCTTTTCAAAAAAAGATGGACACACGGTGACTCCTTTTGGTCAGGGGACAATAAAAATAGATCCTCTGGAGTGGCAATTCTCATGAGAGGCCAATCCTTCTGTATCCAAAGGGTTCAAAGGGTGATTGACGGCAGACTCCTTTGTGTGGACTTTGAGTTAAACGGGACCAAACTCAGAATTATTAATATCTATTGTCCCCCTGTACTTCAAGACCGTTTAGAGACTTTACAGGTCCTACAAACGCTGGTTTTCTGTGGGCGGGAGGTTATTATTGGAGGTGATTTTAATTGCATTGTTGACAGAATGGATCGTTTGTCTACTTCTGCCACCACAGTGAGGCTGGACGCTAGTTCTTATGTACTAAGTAATTTCATTAAGGATTGTAATTTGATAGATACTTTCAGGTTTAAAGATACTCAAACCCCAGACTTTACATGGTCAAATGGCAGAACCTTCTCACGCATTGATTTCCTCCTCATTTCATCGGGAATGAGTCCATCAGACTGCTCAGTACACCAGTCCCTTTTTCAGACCATTTAAAACTTACGTGCTCTGTTGATATCCCTGGGATAATTCGACCCCACCCAGGTCTTTGGAAGTTGAATACAAGCCTTTTAGAAAATGAAGATGTGGTGTCCAAATTCAAAATCAAATTAGAACAATGGAAATCCATGCGCTTTATGTATGAATCTGCAGGGGACTGGTGGGAAGACATAAAGGAGAGATCAAAGTCTTTTTTCATGTCAGCGGGTAAGAGGGCAGCAGCCAAGAAGCGGGCCTTCCAAGCTAGGCTTCAAGGGAGGCTACAACGCTACTACCTTCTAGCCCTCTCTGGTTTTGAGGTGGAGGAAGACATCGCTAAACTAAAAAAGGAAATGATGAGATTAGCTAATGAAAAAAGTAGAGGTCTACTTACAAGAAGCCGGATTCAACTTTTAGAGGAGAACGAAAAATGCACTCGGTATTTTTTTAAAAAACTGGCAAAGTCAAAATACCATATACAATCAGTATTAGATCAAGACGGGAAAGAGGTGTCTGACATTTGCGAAATCCCTGCCATTGTCAAGTCCTTCTTTTCCAATCTTTACCAAAAAAGACAGATATCTCAAGATACAATGAGTTTTTTTCTCAGCCAGCTAACCACTAAACTTGACAATACATCCAGAGATCTGTTAGAGGACGACTTGACAATTGCCGAGCTAACAAAAGCTATGCAGAGTATGGAAAATAACAAGACCCCAGGTATAGATGGTCTACCAAAAGAATTCTATGCAAGCTTCTGGGACCAGCTAAAAGACCCCCTTTTTGAAGTGTTTAAAGAAAGTTTTGCCACAGGTACACTACCCCCATCATTGCAGAGGGGTTTGATTTCCCTCCTGTTTAAAAAAGGACCAAAAGAGGACCTGAAGAATTGGAGACCTCTGACACTGCTGGGGGCAGACGCCAAGATACTGTCAAAGGCCTTATTTTTCCGG
This sequence comes from Epinephelus cyanopodus, assembly GCA_026686955.1. Classification (NCBI taxonomy): domain Eukaryota; kingdom Metazoa; phylum Chordata; class Actinopteri; order Perciformes; family Serranidae; genus Epinephelus; species Epinephelus cyanopodus. Next base: position 11,201,370 of record CM048918.1, on the reverse strand, counting down.
ATCCAACCCATTGTAGAAAAACTAGTACATATCGACCAGACTTGTGGTGTCCCAGGGCAGTCTATGTCTGACAGTCTAGCCCTGGTCAGAGACTCCTACCTCTACTGTCAAGATCGCAACCTCCCTTTATGCATTCTGGGTTTGGATCTGGAAAAAGCCTTTGATAGTGTGAGTCATGACTACATCAAAGCTGTCCTCACCCAGTTGAATTTTGGCCAGGGTTTTAAAAAATGGGTGGATTTGCTGTATACAGGATGTAACAGTGTAGTGATGGTGAATGGAGAAAGCACAGACCCTTTTGACATACAATCAGGTGTTCGGCAGGGCTGTGCCCTTTCCCCAATCCTGTTCATCTTAGCCATTGAACCTCTAGCCTGTGCCTTAAGAAACAACAAGAACATCAAAGGGATACCCGTGCCAGGTAGCACAGGTAGACAGGCAAAGTTGTCCCTTTACATGGATGACCTAACCCTGCTTTTGTCCGACAACAGGTCTGTCAGGGAAACATTGGCCTTATGTGACCTTTTCACTCTAGCCTCAGGGACAAAAGTCAACAAGAACAAAAGTGAAACCTTGCACCTTAATTGGCAAGAACCCATTGAAGACCTGGGCCTGTTAGAAAAGGAGAACACCATTAAGGTGTTGGGAGTGCAGATGGGAGAAAGCATGGAGACTCGTAATTGGGACTCCAAGCTAAATTAACAGGCAAATTGATGCAGTGGCAGGATAGAGAGCTCTCCTTCACAGGGAAAGTTTTGGTTGTAAAAGCAGAAGTCTTGGGTTCTTTAACTCACCTTGCAGCTACTTTCCCTATCCCCCACAAAATAATGGCGTCCCTTAGAAAGATCATCTTTCATTTTATTTGGGGAAGCCAACATGAGAAATTGAAAAGAGACATCATGTATAGGCCTGTGGAAAAAGGAGGTAAAGCAGTCCCAGAGATAGAAGGGAAGTTAAAAGCTATGTTTTTAACACCTATCTTGAAAGTCTGTCTGAACACTGAAAAAGGCCATACTTGGAACCATTTTGCAATGTTGTGGGTAGGGCGTAATGTACTCACTGCCTGGGGAAAAAGACCACCCTTAAGTGTACCATATGCAGAGAGCTGCCCGTCAGTCTATAGTATAGTAGCTCAAAGCTTAACCCAGGGACTTGCAGCAATCCCACCAGAAAAAATCTCGAGAACCAACATAGAGAAGATTTTGTCTCCTCAACTGTCAAGACTGACTCCTGTGGGCACACTGACAGAAGAAAGATGCAAAAGAGTCTGGCAAAATATCAACAACAAAATTTTGACGAACACACATAAAGACTTAGCCTGGCAAATTGCCCATCAGTGCTTGCCTACAAGAGCCTTTCTTGAAAGGAGGCACTGCACTCGGATTTCCAAGTGCCCTAGACCAACCTGTGGCAATGATGAATCTGTTTTCCATCTTTTTTGGTCTTGCCCTTTTGCAAAAGATGTTTGGTCACTGGTTTTTCCTTGGCTGAGAGAACTGTATAAGACCCCATTGTGCTATGATGATATTGCATATGGCATTACACAAGGCACACCACCAGAAAATGTCAAAAAATGGTGGGTAGTGATAAACTGTGTAAAGGATAGTTTATGGAAGGCCAGAAATATTTTGGTTTTCAAAAAATTCAATGTCCCTAAAGAGATTGTTTTAAAAAGTACATTGAACATCTTTAGAGACTACATCTTGAAAGATAAATCATGTAAAGACGACAGAAAAAAGCTTCAAAAGTGGAAGGTTCCAACTAACTTTAAAGTTTTCTAACAAATGTTTTGCCCAGGAAATGCCTAGGTTGTATGGAACTATCTGCTATCATATCAGTGTTGTCATCATTTAAGATGTAGTTTTTTTAAAAAAACTGACATGATGTACATCTGAAATGGATTTAATAAAGTTTTAAAAAATGATAAAAATGGTTCATCCAAGGCTACCCCGATCCACGGCCTGCTTGTTTCTGGCAGTCAAGGGAGGGAAGCCAAAGTCTTGCTGTATATGGATGATCTGTCTTTTATGTTGTGATAATAGATCTATTGTTAATAGTCTCAGACAGTGTGGTCTCTTTTCTCGAGCTTCTAGCACAAAATTGAACAGGGCCAAGAGTGAGATTATGTACCTAAATTGGAGGGAGGGTAAACTGGATCTTGGCCTGGGGGAAAAGACTGACAGAATCAAATTACTCGGTATCGAGATTGGGAAAGAACTGAAAGCAGAGGTTCTTGCCTCTCTCACCTTTCTTACTGCCACTTTGCCAGCCTCCCTTTTTTTTTCTCACTGCCCTAAGAAGAACAATGTTTCAATTTATATGGGGGTCCCAGCAGGAATTATTAAAGAGAGACATTATGCACAGGTCTCTTGAAAAAGGTGGGAAGGCAGTACCTGATTTCAGCTCCAAACTTGATGCCCTGTTTCTCTGTCCATTTGTTAATGCTGTGTTATGTGATAGTGCCAGTCTATGCTCAAAATTTGCAAAATTTTGGGTGGGTCAAGGGATTTTGGCTGGTATGGACAGAAGGATCCCTCTCAACATGCCTTATTCAGAAACGAGGCCCGCCTTGTTTGAAAGGGCTTTGACTCTTGTCAAATTTTGCAGATTTAATAAGTCTCACTCAGGCTGCATCAATAGAAAAACTGTTGAGGGGAAACTTTCTGCCCATTCCCTAAGCCTTGTTCCAGTGGGTACCTTTTGTTGAATCTCAATGCACCCAGATATGGAAAAATATCAACTCCACATACCTTTTCAACAGTCAGAAGGATCTGGCCTGGAAGGCAGCACATTATATAGAAGGAGATGCTCCACAAGTGCAGTTTGTCCTAGATTAAATTGTCATGTCGATGAATCTGTTATCCATCTCTTTTGGACCTGCCCCTTTGCACAAAGGGTGTGTGGAATTGTTAACCAATGGCTGACCTCTTTGTACAGTATTGTAGAATATTGTAATTATGCTTGAGGGAATGCTTTGTTGTAATATTGGGTGAGGAAAAAGTATTGGTTATTGGGGAAAAAATGGACATATGAAATGTCTGGGTTTTTTTTCTTCTTGTATGGGCAGAATATATCTGTATTTCAGTCAGACAACTCTGGATTGAATTTAGCATTTTTATTGAGCATAAATATTTGCATACTGAAGCACAGCGTGAATAGTTTAGTATGGCTGAAGCAAGATTGGCGTCAGGCTCTATCTCAATTTATTCATTCCCTGAAAATGATCTGTATGACAGACATTACAGGGAATGAATAGCAGACCCCCAGCTGGGGGTCCTAGAAACAGAGCCCACAGGTGGATGCTGGGGAGGTGGTGGGATTTGAGAAGCTTCCTAAGCAGCACACAGCAGCGAGAGCAGCAGAACACAGCAGGATCACCAGCAGAGCAGCAGAGGCAGCGTGCAGCAGCAGAGTAGCAAGGAATGATCAGGTAAGCACAGGGGGTTTAAATAGCCCGCTCTATCAGCTGAGGAGAGCATGTGACTGATCAGCTGATCAGGATTGGCGCACTTGAGTTGTCTGCCTGAACTAGCTCCGCAGGCTTCACATCATTAATTGTACATTTTTGTATATTGTACTTGGGACATTTATTAATAAAGCGTCTAAAAATTGAAAATTGAAATTGGTTCACCCAGGGCGAGGCTCAGTCATTGCACTCCATTTGAGCTGACCTCTGCGAATTTCCCAAATGTGGGAATCCCAAATGTGGCATAATTTCTGGTAGTGGGATTTTGCGTTCATGCTCTTCCCTGATGTGCTTGTTTAATGCAACCAACAGCTGGAGCAGCACATGGCACTAGAGAACCACGTGCATCAAACACCATTGCACGCTCAGTCACTGGCTTTGCTCTTGCCCTTTGTGTCAATGCAAGTTGGTACCACATCATTTCACGTCTGTGCCACTACTGAAGGAGCAAAGGAAGCTCCTATGATATTGTTATATCCTCACACTCAGTCATTTAGAATAATCTGCGGGTTGCAACCGATGCCCCCGCCCACCATATTAAAAGTGGGGCATTTTTCAGTGTCATAAATGTGAAGTCTCAGTGGCAGCGGCTCTCCGTTGTTAATATAAAGACAGTCAATGAGTAGAGACAAATCTGAAATTGTTTACTCTAGTTTGCAGATATTTATGATGGATGCACTCTCTTGAAATCTTCTGAAGGTTGACAACATGCCGGGGGGAAAAAAAACAGCCGCTTACGACCAGTCGGTGAGATAGAGACCGTGCTGTGAATCCCTCCTATTCCGCCGACCCATTGGCAGTATCACTTTTCGGCCCGCGTTAACTCCCATAACCTTTTGTAATAAATGTCTGCGATCAGATGCATATTTGTGTTGCCCATCAGTCATTAAACATCAAACTTGGCGTTCACACAGTCTGCCGTGTGTTTTTGTAGCCATCGAAATCATATTGAACCCGCAAGCTAGAGTCACAGTGAGGAGACTGAGTCTCCCACTTCACTCAGCAGTCAGTAAGTTTCTCGGCCTTTTGGCTAAGATCAAATGTAGTATCTGTTCTTATGGGCATTTCTTGTAGTCGTGCAGTGTATGGGGCACAGGGGCTGCTTACGTTCTGAGGGGAATCCACAGCCCAGGAGATTGTTTAACTTTGGAGATGACAATGGCGTCCAGTGGTCTAGCTGCTTCTGCATCATATCAACAGAACTGGAGAAATGCTGTAAGATTCAACGTTCTTGAAGATCTCGAAATGGATCGGCTGTAGTTCAGCAGACAAGTTCTTCAGAGAGAGCTCAGGCTTGCTACCAAATAGTTTGATTACATCTTTGCTTTTCCTGGCAAGAAAGTTTTTGAAATTGTATTAAAAACAGATCACTATTTTGAGGTTTGCTTCCAGAGGTTTGAGGAGAAGAAAAAAACAACACCTAGCCTCAGGAAGATATCTGACTCCTCTTGCAGACATAGATCAGGAGACAGTTCATGTGATGATATTTTCTTAATAAGTAAGACACCAAGATGTTTGGACATGGATGTCAAGATTTTGTGATGTAGCTAATGGGACTGAGCTAACTGACATTGATGGAATTAAAACCGGTACCAGACGTTTTAAGGCATGTTTGAGAAGAAGTGAGGGAAGACTCCATCACATTCCCAACACCATTCAGCTGGGGACCTTCCGTGGTTCTGTTATATCCTGGACAACCAAAGCAGTGCAGAAAATGTGGAAGCCTGGAACATCTTGCTGCCCCCTGTCCCAGTAATAACTGCGACCATACAGACCAGTGCCCAATGCCCCTAGTATGTGATCTTTGCTCGTCCACAAGCCACAGATTCAGATACTGCCAACGTGTCCAGCACGTCCAGTGCCCCAGTCAGCAGCCATGAAGCTGTTCAACTGACTGCCTCCACCCCCGACTCTGCAATGTCTACCCAGCTTCAGACCAAGACCAGTTTCCCTCCAGGAAGCAGGCAATATTTTAGAATCCCTGCTTGCCAATCAGCCTGCCTTAACTTCAGACCCCGAAGCCCCAACCGAGAGAGGGAACCTGTTCTTGGAAGGTGCAGAAGCCCTGCCATCTTTTATTCCTCTGTTTGAGAGCCCATCAGAAGACTCATCCGATCCATCCAAGAAACATCCACTGAAGTAATCGGCATCAGGTGAATCATCCCTTCTTATGGTCCCAGGATCTTCTGGGAACATGTGGCCAGCTTCCCCTTCCACATCCACCCCCTTTGTTGAAGCAGACAAAGTTGAGGCCTTCTCTTCCACTACCCACATTAAAGAAATCTGTAATACTGAGACAGAGGCCAAGCCAAAAAAAGCTAAAAAGAAAAAATGATTATGAAACATGGCCTTTGTCCCTAACTCCCCACCTTTTTTTTTTCATGCCCCTTCTTTCTATGGCATGCCTCAACACTAGAGGCCTCAATGAACCTGTGAAATGCCTCTCCGCTTAATTTTTTGAATGGTGTGAAAAATAACATATTTTTACTTAAAAAGTGTAACATTGCCTACAGAGACAATTATAAGGTTTTTGAAGATAGATGGAGTTTTGGCCCATCTTTCTGGTCCGGGGACAATAAAAATAGGTCATCAGGGGTTGCAATATTATTTAAGGGACGTGATTTTTCAATAGAGAGGGTGCAACGTATTATAGATGGAAGGCTGCTTTACATTGACATTGAATGGCGCCAGTCTAAATTTAGAATAATAAATGTTTATTGTCCTGCTGATCGTAATGGTCGCCTAGAGACTGTCAAAGCAATTCAACCACTACTTCTATGCGGAAGAGATGTTGTCCTGGGAGGGGACTTCAACTGCCTCATTAATAATAAAGGACAGAATAACCTCATCCAAGGTCAGGCTGGATTCTAGTTCTGAGGCCTTGAAGAACCTGATCCAGGACTTTAGACTAAAAGACAAAAAGACTCAAAAAGATTCTGTTTGTGAAACAAATCCTAATACACCTGGTTATACTTGGTCCAACGGATCAACCCATTCTCGTATTGATTTCTTGTTTTTATCTAATGGTTTGCAGGTTACAAATGCTTCAGTAAAACCGGTGTTTTTTAGTGACCACCCCAAGGTGGAATGTACTATATTACTTAGAAGTGATGTCAAAACAAGTGGTAGGCCATGGAAACTAATTGTGTCCTTTAACCAAGGCACAAAATAAGGCACGATACACGGAATTGGTTAATAACCAATAAAATAAATGTAATAATTGAGATTAAGATAAATGAAACAAAAATTAACAGAAAGAAATCCCGTCAGCCATAACAACAAGGCATCCCACTGCTTTCTTGCGCAGATAATCAGTGCCAAACACTTCAGTTCAGTGTCTCTTTAATGACAAAAAGGAGCTAAGGACCCAAACATTGGCATCTCTATATAATCCTTTTAGGTTCTTCCAAAAATAACACTTTCCATTTATCCATAATTGAATCCCATCCCCATTTTTGGACTTCAAAAGAACACATTTTTTGAATCCCCAATTCAATGCATTTAACAACTCTGCAAACCGTCCATTCAGTGGTGTTGTTAATGATGGATTGTCTAACATTCTATAACTTTTGTTAAAGAAATTAAGATAACTAAGGGTAATGTTTGGGTCTTAACTCCTTTTTTTTTCATAGTTAACTGCAGAAAGGGCTGGAAATAGGCATTTTAACCTTTTCCAAACTGTAACAGCAAAAGGACATTCCCATGGAACATAACATATTGTTTATTCAGCGTTACATTCAGGTCTTGGGCAATCTTTATTTTTGGTCAATTTATGGTTGTATAATATAGACCAGACTGGAAGTTTTTTTATGCAATACTAACCAATTGAAATCTTTTAACCTGTTCTCTAATCCTTTTAATTGAGCTTTCATCCAATCAATTTGTGTGGTGTGAATATCATTATGGCATTTTTTTTAACCATTTCACTATATAACAGAAATACTCAGGCATGGCTTCGGCTTTGGGCATGCTATTGTCCTACTGAGTAATAAAACGGAAAGGGATTGCAAGCCAGAACTCAAAGAAAACCTGACATTTATGCATGTAATCAAAACATGACAAATGACATATATAACAAAAAACAAAACATCCAATTTTAAAAGGATGTTGGGGAAATTCCTTCCACCATCTTCTACACAGATTCTCTCTTTTTTTATGTACTCATAACCACCCCAGAAAAACTGAAAGATTGTCTTTGTCAATTACTTATGAATTGAAAGGGGCATTGGATAAATGTAAGCTAACTGTAGCAATGCAGGATAAGAACAGTTTTTGGGGTTTTTTTTCTTTTGAAAAATTGTATTGACACTTATAACAAACATTTTACTTAATCCTTCAAATGTTTAAAACATACAATTTTATGTTATAAAAGTGACAAAACAATGATAAATAATGTAATCTGTAAAAACTAAACTTAAAAGAATAAAACAATTTTTTAAGAAATATTACAGATAAAATTGTCACAAATTACAGGTTTACATGAAAACGTTTCTTCAATGAATGTCCAATGTGTTGAGTGTCCACAATAAAAGTCTGTAAAGGGGAGTGAAAAGGTTTAAATGTCTTCTGTCCATTGCAGTGCATGAGCGGAAAGAGTCCTTACCAAGGGTAACTCATGGTCTCTTGGGACCCTGTCCTGGCTCTCAGAGGAGATCCCCACCCTGAAGCTTCTTCCCACCTGCCTCACCCAGAGAATCAGGCCGCTGCTGCTTTGACCTTTTCCTGTGTGGCTCCGACTCCTTCATCTGAATGGGCACAGAGGCGATTCTTCTTTGTGGCTGCGTCCTAGGCCTGCCGCCTGCAGCTTTGGTCTCTTTGACCATTGCTGCAGCCATTCGGATTGCAGCCACGGGGGGGATCTGCATGTGCTTTCATGCCAGCAAGTTTCTGGAGGTCCATATGGCGTCTTTGATGGCGGCCAGGGTGAGCCACTGTTTGGCGAAGTCACAGGTTGGAATGTGTTCTTGGCTCACCCCATACATTACCAACTGTGCTGTGAGGACCTCCCTTGCTGGCAAGTACGGGAATTTTAATGAGTCGGCTGTTGCCCACTGATCTCGACTGGCGCGCCACAACATGGTTGGGGACACGTTGGGAGTGCTGACATGCCCTGGGAGTTCATTATGGCCCTGACTGGGAGGATCTCGTGAGCCAACATCCATGACGGGTCCCGGAGTCTGTTTGGGAGAGCAAAATGGTTCAAGTTACGCCAAACTGATGATGGCTCACCAAATGTGAGCCAGCGCACTGGACTCACTGGTTCCCGCTCCTGCACAGCAGAGATAACAGAGCGTTGGTTAGATAAAATTTGCAACTCCTCCTTGTTATGTGCCGTAGTGTTGTGGTGTGTGGGTGTGTTAATGTTTGTTAGAGATGCGTGTTACAGGTGTGCTCCCTGAATGGTGTTTGGCAGCTGGTGCCAATCAGGTGGAAGATAAAGGAGAGTGGACTGAGGCCGCCGGCTGTCAGTGGGCCGCTAGTGCTCCTGGAAACCTTCTCACCACCACATGTTTTAGTGTACCTCCTCGCAGTGTGTCAGTGTAATACTAGTGTGTAGTGATTTTCCGTTTAGTATCCAAGATCCGGTGTTTTCTGAGTTGTATTGATTGTGCATTAGCATCACTCCTTTTGAGTGGACTGTTTTCAGTTTATAGTTAGTTCTTATCATCCCCAGTTTTGGAGGATTGTTTTGTGTTCGTGTTTACATGTTTGTTTCGTTACTAAAATATTTTGCTTACATTTACCCCACCAGCGCTTCATTTTTCCCTCTCCGGTATGTATTGTTTATTTAATTATTGCGGTTACTCCTGAACTTCCTAGACAGGTCGGGACATAACAAATGGGGGCTCGTCCGGGATCTTGCAGTTTTTTTTACCATTCGTGTTTGTGTCCCTGACCGTGAGTGTATATTGTGTAACATGGAACGGCTTTCTCAACTTAGCTTTTGGACTGCTGATCAGTATTAACCTAAAAATGCCATTATTTCAGCACAGACATAACAAAATGTTCAACGATGCAGTATTTTAATCTTAATCTGAATTTAAGATTGTAGCTGTTATTATGTACCAGGTTTTCCCTAGATTTCTGGAGCACATAGGTGATGCCATTACCGGTGGGAAGTAGTGGGGCTGATGGAAGATTAATGGGGTGGGGTGGGTGTAATAAAAGTGTTAAAATGGTAGAGAAACCCCTAATGCATCATGTCTTGATAATTAAGTACTTTATTGTTACCCTCAGATGAGCAAGATTAGATGGATCAGGGCGAGGAGCTGTGCGCAGCAGCGAAGTCATCCTGTGATGCCCAAACACAGTGGTCAGACCCAGGGATGGAGGATCACACCTATTCAAAAGGGCCCACCATCACGTGTGGAATGCATACACCACCACCAGAAGTGCCACGCCCTGTTGCTGACTATATATTAGAGAGTGATGCAGACTCCCCTCTGTATACAGGGATTCCACTCACAGAATTTAGAACACTTGTAGCCTGCCTACAACCATTTGCCCCAGCTTCACCATCAATGCCAGTTGTGGACCAAATTCTATTGACTTTGATGAAGTTAAGACAAAACTTTGTCATGGCTGATTTAGCACGCCGATTTAAAATATCACAAGGTCAGGTCAGCAAGACAGTGGGAATCTGGCTGGACATTATGTGTGAACACATGAAGGATCTCATTGTGTGGTTGCCTCGTGAAACCATAAAAGCAACATTGCCAAAGGCTTTTAAAGAGCACTTTGGTAACACAACCTGCATAATTGACTACATAGAGACAGTTTTACAAAAAGCAAAAAACCTGGATTCAAGAAGTGAGTCATACAGTCTCTATTATGCAAATAACACTGAAGTATTTAGTGGCTGTTTCTCCCTCTGGAGTAATTATGTTTATTTCTGAGCTTATGGTGGAAAATGCAGTGACAGGTACATAACACAAAACTCAGGTTTTCTAGACTACTTGCGTGCTGGAGATGAGATGATGGGTGACCGTGGGTTCACGGTGAGGGACTTGCTGGAGGAGCGTAGGGTGAACCTCTTCATTCCAGCATTCACACGCAGAGGGTGCCAGCTGACCAACGAGGGAGTCACACGTACACGCCGCATTGCTCATGCTCACATTCATGTTGAACGGGCAATAAGGCGTCTGAAGGTCTACAAGATTCTCTCACAAACAGTGCCAATCAACTTGGTGTCCAAAGTTGACAAGATTCTCAAAATCTGTGCAGGTTTAGTAAATTTAAGAGCTGAGCTTATTTCAAATGAACAGTGAGAAGATATTTAATGTTGCACTTAAACACACAGATATGTAATTAAGTACATAGATATTTACATACTTACACACATAAATACATACATACATACATATTTAATTCACTGAACATTTTTGGAAAACAGCTGAGGTATAGCTCTACTTTATTTTTAACAACTTAAACAGGTAAAGTGCTATCTTTTCAGAGCTGCATTTGTTGTTAGACTACTTACCTAGTAATCAAAACTTGTTTAGTACTTTTTCTATGCAAAGACAGTTCAAGTAATGTGACTCCAGCTTGTGAATATTTTCTGAATTCTTGTATGCTCTAATATGTATGGATGGGATCTTTTAGGTTTATGATTTTTTTATTTGGAACATACCAAAATATTGCATTGAAAACATCCTTTTCCTTGTAACAAAAACATAAACAACTGAAAATGTCTTATTTTCCTTCATACAGTGCTCTTTTGTTGTCTGTAACACACATTACCCTGTTAAGTGCTTACTGTATTTTCAAGAGATTCAGATATTTGGGGCAGAGCAGAACCTTCTTTGCAACAAATTCATCCACTAATGTTGGAAGCATATGTGAAAAGTAGAAATTCTGGAGGTGTTTCATGTGTATGTCTGTAAAGGCTTTGTCAAATGAAATGTCCAACTCCAGGTGCTCAGATGGTGTCCAGATAACCAGCTTGCAGGTCTGCAGCCGCAGGCACATCATTGTCAGCTGGACCTGGAGGAATAAAATGTAAAATATGGCTTAGAGTTTATTTTAATGAAGGCTGACAAGTACCCTCTCACATTAGTTCATACATTATAATTAACAAAATTTACCCACCTGGGGGTAGTATCCACGTGGCCCATTGGAAAGAATGAGATGCCTCCCATCTTCTAAGCATCTGATGTCACCAGTTGGCTGACTTAGTAGCTCTGTAAGTGATGTGCTGCTCTTTAGTGGACACTTGATCTCTAGGAGCTGTGTTAAGTCCAAAATTCCATCTGGGCTTGCTCCAAACCAGGGATGGTCAGGACACACCACCAGACCTCTCCGCTCCACTGTGTGCCCTTGAGCCTCCATGAGCTGTATGGCTTTGTCCTCGTTTTTTTTTTTTTACCATATTTAGTAGCAGTGTTGCCAGTGAAGGTGGGGTGTAAGTGTTCACTGAGGAATTTCTGTGGGTTAGTAGTGCTCCGTTTAGGCACTCTCTTTGCTGTGCTCACAGTCAGTCGCAGCTTCCTTGCATCATGCCATAGTTATGATGCGCTCTGTACTTGGGTCTCTTTGCTCAACTTCTCCACCTGAGCTGGGTTTAGTTGAACATAGGTTTCAAAAAAACTGAGACACTTCCTGCAAGTCAGCATTGCTCTGTATGGGGCATCTGTAGATCACACTGGCTCTGAGAAGTGGATCAGCGCTAACAGTTAGCATGTAAACAAACGCCGGTTCCGGTTCATACTGGAAGTCGCGCCCATATTTCACGCAAGGACTCATGGGGGCTAGGTATAAGGTGGATATGGTCCCCGGGTAGGGGACGTATCAGATATTAAACTGATAAGAACAGATTTTTCTTTTGAAAAAGTTTTATTGACACTTATGACAGCCATTTTACATAAACCTTCAAATGTTTAAAACATACAATTTTATGTTAAAAAGTGACAAAATGATAAATAACGTAATCTGTAAAAAACAAACTTAAGAGAATAAAACAATTCTTTTAAGAGATATTACAGATAAAATTGTCACATTGTTTACATAAAAGCGTTTTTTCAGTGAATGTCCAATGTGTTGAGTGTCCACAATAAAAGTCTTTAAAAGGGAGTGCAAAGGTTAAAATGTCTTCTGTCCATTGCAGTGCAGGAGCGGAAAGAGTCCTTACCAATGATAACTCATTCTGCTCCCCCAAACAGTTTGGTCTCTCGGGATCTTGTCCTGGTGCTCAGAGGAGATCCCCACCCTGAAGTTCCTTCCCACCTGCCTCACCCGGAGAGCCAGGCCGCTGCTGCTTTGACCTTTTCCTGTGTGGCTCCAACTCCTTCATCCGAATGGGCACAGAGGCGATTCTTCTTTGTGGCTGCGTCCTAGGTCTGCCGTTGCTGCAGCCATTTGGATTGCAGTCACGGGGGGGATTTGCATGTGCTTTCTTGCCAGCGAGTTTCTGGAGGTCCATATGCCGTCTTTGATGGCGGCCAGGGTGAGCCACTGTTTGGTGAAGTCACAGGTTGGAACATGTTCTTGGCTCACCCCATACATTACCAACTGTGCTGTGAGGACCTCCCTTGCTGGCAAGTACAGGAATTTTAAGGAGTCAGCTGTTGCCCACTGGTCTACGGCAGCGCTGCACTCCCAGAGCAGGTGCCTCACCGACTCAGGTGCGCCACAACCTGGTCGGGGACATGTTGGGTGCGCTGACATGCCCTAGTGTAGAGAGTGTATCACGGCCCTGACTGGAAGGATCTCATGAGCCACCATCCATGACGGGTCCCGGAGTCTGTTTGAGAGAGCAAAATGGTTCACGTTGCGCCAAACTGATGATGGCTCACCAAATGTGAGCCAACGCACTGGACTCACTGGTTCCCGCTCCTGCACAGCAGAGATAAGAGAGCGTTGGTTGGATAAAATTTGCAACTCCTTCTGCTCAAGGTTAAAACAACATAGAAGGGACTAGATAAGAGCATAAGCTGGTGGTAAGTTAAAGGACACAGGCACTTTAAGATCACTGGTTTAAATCTTGATTTTCCTGAGGTAGGTCCCCATCCAGAACCGTGTCACGGCTGCTGTCTTGGGGTTTCTGGATGGGGCTGTAGCGGCCGTGATATGAAGTGTGGTGTATCTACTTCCTAAAAGCAAGTGGGACTGCAAGTTTTCTAAAAGGTCATACCTGTCATTTTTTTCCCTTTAAAACCATAAACATTTAAGACGGGTGTATCTATCGCGAGTTCTCATTCATACGGGCCAGAGAGTGAACGGCGTGCACGGGCGAGCACGCGCAAGCGCGCCTCCGGGCAAACAGAGCATAGCCACTGTTTATGGTATTAAATTATACTTAATGACATCGTTGCGAGTAAACTCTGGATGTTCCCACTTCAGGACACTTGGATTGTCGTGGACAAGCAGTATGGAGGAATATTACAAAGTTTTTGTGTAGTTTTATGGACCTTTTCGTGTTGGTCACAGTTGACACCCATTTTTTCGGCTTGATGAACACAAACAATTACCACTTTATGACAAAAGTATATACAATAAACATCTCAATAAAGTTACTTATCAGGTTTTTAAAAACACACACTCGGTTATACTGCTGTTAATGGTTGAGTCTCTCTGTTTTCTGTTTATCATCAGATTTGCAAGAAACTTCCTGGAGATGGAAAAGGCACTGCAGAATGGTGTACCAATGTGGCCAATGAACTTGGTCAGATCCTCATGGCTGTAGTCACATGTGAGGAGTCTCTGGACAAAATGCGGCCAATGGCTGAAGGCCTCATGGAGAGGTACAGAAGAGCAGGAGAGGCACCTCCTGAACTGATGTACGTGGACCGCAGCTGCTGTCGCGTTCATGGTGTGTCACACCTGGAGCAGCTGTTCAGCGAGTGGGCCGACAGTGGCATGATGGTGCAGCTTGACATCTTCCACTGGATTCACAGATTTGATGCAGCTGTCAGAACGGATCACCACCCCAAGTATGCTCTCTTCAAGTCTGTGCTCTCTGCTGCAGTGTTCTCATATAATAAAGACGACATGGCGCTGCTCATCCAGGCTATACGTGCAGGTCACCACTCCAAGTATGATTCCCTCTCTGATGTTCAGATCATTGAAATGCATGTCAGCAAAAATGATCTGAAGCATCATGTCAGGAGGATCACTGTTGGAGCCCTGGAGACATTTGCACGTGTGTAGAATGCCATCGACATCCTGAAGGGACCGGCTGGGATGGATGAGAACCAGGTCCACCTGTTCAAGGATGCAGCAGCCATCAACCTTGTCTGGGAGAACCAGCAGAAACACCTGGAGTGTCTTCAGGATCCACCAGGGAGAGACATGTACGCCATCACCCGTGATGGTGTGCGCCGGCCACATTACAGCACAGTGAGAGGCAGCAACAGCCTGGAGGGATTCCACTCCTTCCTGCCCAGCATGATACCGGGGCCCCACTGTGCCGCAGTCCCCTTCCAGGTGTATCTCCTCAGTGGAATTGCACGCTGGAGCACCGACAGGGAGTCAGCCGTCGTCAAAGGCCAGAAAGGGAGGAAGCACATGGTGTACATGTTTACTCTGATAGACCGCCTCAACCAGAGGTGCCAGGACTTGTTTGGCGAGGTTGAGGAGGCAAACTACCGGCCTCCTGTGCCTGCTGGGGACGAGCGAATTGGTTTGGAGTATCTGTTCTCTCAGTCATCAGAACCATTCAGCGCTCCGGACCATTACGCTCAGACCAGAGAGACGCTTCAAGCAGTGGAGGATGAAGATGATGAGGTGGTTGCTGATGAGGTGTAAGCAGACACAGAGGGATCCTTGGAGAATGATGTGGGCTACAACTCTGACAGTGAGAGCGACAATCTGACTCCGCTGAAGAAGGGTCTGCATCTCACCGATCAGGTTGTGGCTCCTGAGTTTGATCCCTGTGTGGAGGATGTGTGCGGTCCAAGTCATCTACCCAGGTACCAGCACGTGGAGGAGCTGAGCGCTGTGCTAGTCGAGATTGCCTTGGAGGAGGGGAGGGAAAGCTTGCACTCGATGAAGCCACTAGACAGAGAGTCATTGGCTGCTGGAACAAGCTCGATCTCCACGAACGCAGCATCCAGCAGTTCGACAGCCTGTACTCAGCATTCTGGGGTAATGCTCTGTTCGGCCACAGTAAAGGTGATCCGGGTGAGTCATTGCTGGTGCAAAAGCTGAAGTTCAGCAAGTGTTACTCAGCCACCCACCTGGCGGACTCAAGAATGAACCGCCTGATGTACTGCATCATAAAGCAGCTGTGGCTTCATCCCGACTGTGGTGGAAAGGATCGAGGCTCACCACAAAAGCATCGGATCACCAAAATGTACCAGCGCGTGCAGCAGAGGGTGACTGTCGATGACCCGGAGCTCAGCAAACTCGGGATTCCTATCCTGAAGGTGAACTCGAAGTGCGTTGCTGAGTTCATCAGGAGACAGGAAGCCTTGTCGGCCAAAAATGTCACTGATCAAGGTTTGTCTGTCCTCCACCGTCACCAGAGTGTTGCCAGCACTAGTCAACCCCCATCAGCAGAGCTGCCAGATGAGAGACCCCATACTGCTCGACCACAAGTGCAATATCTGGTCACACCATCTTTGGTAGGGACCAGGAAACTGAAGCAGAGACTGGATCATTTCTCACTCCCCGCTCAGCCGTCGCTCACACGATCCTCGTCGCCGCAGCTGCAGCATCCGCTCAGCTGCCACTTGCACTGATCCTCACTGCAACAGCAGGACTACAGCCCACCTTCACTGTCATGCAGCCCTCAGCAACACCCTCGACATTAATTGCAGCTGTTCCCCAGCCGCAGGTATCTGCAAGATCAACTTTTTATAAGACAAAAAAAGCAGAGCACAGTGGCACTGGACGTCAGAGTACAGTGAGACTGTACACCTGTGTACTGTGTGGCCAATCCACTCAGGGACACAAAAAATACAGGAAAAAGACTTACTGTGAAAAATCACAATCATCCTCAAAAGAACTTGCCGGCCAGACTTTTGAAACATTTACAGACTTCCAAAAAGCTGTGGATGAGGTTTTGGGCCCTCAGTCACAGAGGCCGTCAGGGCCATGACGCTGTCTGAGCAGACCTGACTGTACATATTATTTGCATGTTGTACCTGTGTTTTGATTGTGTTCATTTTTATTGCAGCTGGGTTTTTATTGTGGCTGTGTTTTATTGCTTTGTTCTATTGTGGTTGCTGGTGTCTGTGCACACTGTTGTAAAAAGTACCTTAAACTCATGCTTGAGTAAAAGTGATTGGGCTCAAATATTACTTTTTACAAGTAAAAGTCTTTCAGTATCTGATATTAATTGTACAAAGTTATAGCAGTGATTTTCTGGCTTTAAATGTACTGGGGATTAACAACTGTTTGTAAGTAACAAAAGTAAGTATCTGCCTGGCCAATTGTCTCATCTGATATAACGTACTTGGTTACATTCCATCAGTCTCTGACCCAGTACAGTTTGACCGAAGCTGATTATATGTTTTCATGAAGGCTGACCTTTTTTTATGCTGCTACTGTAACTGTAGTGATAGAAACCTCCCACTGCCACTAATGTGCACCTGACATCGTGTTTGTGGTGTAACTGTGTTTCTCTTTTTAATCAACCCTTTTACCAGTTTGATATTTTTGATTAATCTTTGTTGAATTAAAGGGGGCTGTTGGGCCTTGGCAAAGGTGTACACTCTACTGTGTGCCATTATTATATGTCTACATATATATTGGGGTTTATATTATTATATTCACAGGAGTTCCCTTTGCACTTTCCAGTATACTTGTGTGACTTACTGATGTTATATATATATATATATATATATATATATATATTCTCTGACTGAAACTAAAGGAAATAAGCAAATAATATTATAAATAAAGCGCAACCATGTGAAGGGTGTTTGCCTCTCTTTTGACATATCGGCACAGACCCGACTGTGGGAAACAGCGGCAGAAATTATGCAGAGTGGATTTTCACGTTGGGGGAATGGATCTGTTCATCTGACTGAACTGGCAGCAAGCGGCCTCACTCAGCAGGTACCGGTTCCCTTCATTTTACAGTGCGATGCATATAACTTGTCCTCAAAAGGAAAGTGGGAGACAGTGGCGAAAAGTTCAAACACGGCCTAAATAATAAACCTTTAAATGTTTAAAACATACAATTTTATGTTAAAAAGTGACAAAACAACAATAAATAAAGTAATCTGTAAAAACCAAACTTAAAAGAATAAAACAATTCTTTTAAGAGATATTACAGATAAAATTGTCACATTGTTTACATAATGGCGTTTTTTTCAATGAATGTCCAATGTGTTGAGTGTCCACAATAAAAGTCTTTAAAAGGGAGTGCAAAGGTTAAATTGTCTTCTGTCCATTGCAGTGCAGGAGCAGAAAGAGTCCTTACCAATGATAACTCATTCCGCTCCCCAAAACAGTTTGGTCTCTCGGGATCTTGTCCTGGTGCTCAGAGGAGATCCCCACCCTGAAGCTCCTTCCCACCTGCCTCACCCGGAGAGCCAGGCCGCTGCTGCTTTGACCTTTTCCTGTGTGGCTCCGACTCCTTCATCCGAATGGGCACAGAGGCGATTCTTCTTTGTGGCTGCGTCCTAGGCCTGCCGCCTGCAGCTTCGGCCTCTTGGACCGTTGCTGCAGCCATTCGGATCGCATCCACGGGGGGGATCTGCATGTGCTTTCTTGCCAGCAAGTTTCTGGAGGTCCATATGGCGTCTTTGATGGCGGCCAGGGTGAGCCACTGTTTGGCGAAGTCACAGGTTGGAATGTTTTCTTGGCTCACCCCATACATTACCAACTGTGCTGTGAGGACCTCCCTTGCTGGCAAGTACAGGAATTTTAAGGAGTCGGCTGTTGCCCACTGGTCTACGGCAGCGCTGCACTCCCAGAGCAGGTGCCTCACCGACTCAGGCACGCCACAACCTGGTCGGGGACATGTTGGGTGCACTGACATGCCCCGGGAGTGTATCACGGCCCTGACTGGAAGGATCTCATGAGCCAACATCCATGACGGGTCCCGTTTGGGAGAGCAAAATGGTTCACGTTGCGCCAAACTGATGATGGCTCACCAAATGTGAGCCAGCGCACTGGACTCACTGGTTCCCACTCCTGCACAACAGAGATATGAGAGCGTTGGTTAGGTAAAATTTGCAACTCCTTCTGCTCAAGGTTAAAACAACATAGAAAAGACTGGATAAAAGCATAAGCTGGTGGTAAGTTAAAGGACACAGGCACTTTAAGATCACTGGTTTAAATATTAATTTTCCTGAGGTAGGTCCCCATCCAGAACCGTGTCATGGCTGCTGTCTTGGGGTTTCTGGATGGGGCTGTAGCGGCCGTGATATGCAGTGTGGTGTATCTGCTTCGTAAAAACAAGTGAAGGTCCAGCACTGCTTTTTCTTCCTTTTTCCTTTGGCCTCTTCATGATGTCCCTCTTTAGTCGTTCCCACTTTGACCCCCACAGGAAATAAAAAATGGCACGTTCAAGGTCCAGCATTGCTTTTCTAGGTGGGATAAAATCAGAACTGATAAGTAAAAGCAAAGGTAAAATCACTGCTTTGATGATTAAAACCTTTCCTTCCATCAGTCCCCTAAGTACCCCAGTCTCTGCTTAACTTTCCCTACCATGTCTGGCCAATTAGTTTTCCCTCCTCCCTCCCTATCAAATTTGACCCCAAGTCGCCTCTGGTCAGTCTGGGTCACAGTCAGGGGGAGTCCTGTCATCTTAGTCATTTTCTAGGGTCCATAAAACTGGGTTGGGTCTTGCTCCTGTTAAGCTTTGACCCAGAGGCCCATCCAAACCAGTCAGTCAAGTGTCCTGTTGACAGATAAAAGGTCAGCGCATAAAATATTAATGTCGTCCATATATAAAATGCATTTTGTGCCCAGTCCCCCACTCGCTGGGACTCTAACCCCAGTGATTCGTTTGTCCCTTCTCAAGATCTGTGCCAGTGGTTCGATTCAAGTAACACAGAGGAGGGCGGATAACGGACATTCCTGAGAGACACCACAGTTTATATTCACTGTTTTTGTCAGGTGCTCATTAACAATGAATTTGCTGATAATGCCCCAGTACAGCAACCCCACCCAAGTTATAAACCTCTCTGGAAACCCTGATCAAAGGCTTTCTCAAAGTCTAAATTTAGGACAGCTAGCCAGATGTTTCTGTCTCTCGCATAACAGATGGTGTCTCGGATCAGTACGAGGCTGTCGGTGATCTTTCTCCCCGGTATGGCACAGGCTTGGTCCGGGTGAATCAAGTTGTCTAATAACAAAGTCATTCGAGATGATAAAAGTTTGGTGAAAAGTTTACAGTCCAGGTTTAAAAGCGTTATAGGTCTCCAGTTCTTCAAGTCAGTCTTGTCTTTGTCTTTGTGGAGTAGGGTTACTATCCCTATTCTCAAACTGTCAGGAAGTCGGTCGAGTCTTTCAGAATCCATAAAAACAGCAAGTAGGTCAGGTGCTAAAATGTCCCAAAAAGTCAAGTAAAATTCCAAGGGAAGCCCGTCTTGTCCTGGTGACTTCCCTGTTTTAAAACTCTTAAGACCTTTGTTCGACTCTAAAAGTGTAAAATCTTGGGTTAAAAGCACACTGTCCTCAACTCTGTGTTCAATGAATTTTAAAACTTCAGTTATGGTGTCCGTTTCCACAGGTTTTCACTGTATAGTTCTTTATAAAATGTTTCTATAGTTCTTTTAATTTCTTCTGTTGTTTCCGCTGTGCACCCATTTTCGGTCTGTAGTTTTAAAATGTTTCCCCCTTTATTTACAGTTTTCTTAAAAAGTATCTTATGTACTTCTCCCCTTCCTCTATCTCCCTTCCCCTGCTTCTTAAAATGATACCTTTGCTTTTAATTTCTGCTAATATCGACATTTCTGTTTTAACTTGTTTTATTTCTTCATTAAAATCCATCCCATGTTGGTTTAGGTTAAAATATCGCTAAAGTCATTTTTGCAGTCCCAACATGCGTCTGTCGTCCCTATCTTTTTTCTTCTTACCTGCCTGTCTAGAGAAAGTCTGGGTCTGTCCCTTAACCATTTCCCACCAGTGTGCACGTGAATCGTAAAAGTACTGAAGGGTCTGCCACTCACTGTACCGCTCCCTATACTGTCTAACTCCCTGTCTTCTAAAAGGGAGCAGCTGAGTTTCCACAGACCACTTCCCGAAGTCACACCAGAAGGTAGTGATAGGGTGCAGGATAGCATTGCGTGATTGGAAAAGAACACCGGTGTTAATCTAGCATCGGTTGGTGGGGAATCTCAGGATAAAATGTAATCTATGCGAGAGGCTCTGGTGCCATTACCACTGACCCAGGTGAAGCCCTCCTCTCTAGGATGCATGGCTTTAAACCAATCCAAGAGTTTAAAATCCCTGCATATGTCCTGTAATAAAACCGATGTTTTGTCAATTTTAAAAACTCCTCCTGCTCTTTTCCTATCGTTTCTGTTTAAAATACAATTAAGATCTCCCCCTACAATTAAAGGTGCCCTACCTAGCATGTGGGACTGCAAGTCTTCTAAAAGGTCATACCTGTCATTTTTTTCATTCAAACCATAAACATTTAAGATGTTAAAATCCTTTCCCATAAAAGTCAAGTGTGCTAAAAGTGCCCGACCATTTCTCACCACAGTGCTGCCCTTCATCAAGACGAGAGGGCTTTTGATTAAAATGGCCACCCCGTCATTTTTGTTTGCGTTGGATCCGCTCCAGATTGATAGCTTTGGCCATAACCTCTATCATGCCCTCCCTCTCACTTGTTACACTTAACACCAGAGGCCTTAACAACCCTGTGAAGTGACTGTTTTTGACCAACTGTACAGAGGTACTGGTGACATATTCCTTTTACAAGAGTGTAATGTCCCCTACAAGGACAATTATAGTCTTTTCAAAAAAAGATGGACACACGGTGACTCCTTTTGGTCAGGGGACAATAAAAATAGATCCTCTAGAGTGGCAATTCTTATGAGAGGCCAATCCTTCTGTATCCAAAGGGTTCAAAGGGCAATTGATGGCAGACTCCTTTGTGTGGACTTTGAGTTAAATGGGACCAAACTCAGAATCATTAACATCTATTGTCCCTCTGTCCTTCAAGACCGTTTAGAGATTTTACAGGTCCTACAAACTGTGGTTTTCTGTGGGCGGGAGGTTATCATTGGAGGTGATTTTAATTGCATTGTCGACAGAATGAATCGCTTGTCTATTTCTGCTGCCACAGTGAGGCTGGACGCTAGGTCTCATATACTGAGTAATTTCATTAAGGATTGTAATTTGATAGATACTTTCAGGTTTAAAGATACTCAAACCCCAGGCTTTACGTGGTCAAATGGCAGAACCTTCTCTTGCATTGATTTCCTCCTCACCTCGTCGGGAATGAGTCCATCAGACTGCTCAGTAACACCAGTCCCTTTTTCAGACCATTCAAAACTTAACTGCTCTGTTGATATCCCTGGGATAATTCGACCCCACCAAGGTCTTTGGAAGTTGAATATAAGCCTTTTAGAAAATGAAGATGTAGTGTACAAATTCAAAATCAAATTAGAACAATGGAAATCTATGTGCTTTATGTATGAATCTGTAGGGAACTGGTGGGAAGACATAAAGCAGAGATCAGTCTTTTTTCATGTCAGTGGGAAGCGGGCCTTCCAAGCTAGGCTTCAAGGGAGGCTGCAGCGCTGCTACCTCTCTGGTTTTGAGGTGGAGCAAGACATTGCTAAATTAAAAAAGGTAATGATGAGACTAGCTAATGCAATAACAGCAGAGGTCTACTTACAAGAAGTCAGATTCAACATTTAGAGGAGGACGAAAAATGTACCTGGTATTTCTTCAAAAAACTGGCAAAGTCCAAATAAAAAAGACCCCCTTTTGGAAGTGTTTAAAGAAAGTTTTGCCATAGGCACACTCCCTCCATCATTGCAGAGAGGCTTGATTTCTATCCTGTTTAAAAAAGGACCAAAAGAGGACCTGAAGAATTGGAGACCTCTGACATTGTCAAAGGCCTTATTGTAGAACCCATTGTAGAAAAACTAGGACATATCGACCAGACTTGTGGTGTCCCAGGGCGGTCTATGTCTGACAGTCTTGCCCTGATCAGAGACTCCTACCTTTACTGTCAAGATTGCAACCTCCCTTTGTGCATTCACGGTTTGGATCTGGAAAAAGCCTTTGATAGTGTTAGTCATAACTACATGAAGGCTGTCCTTACCCATTTGAATTTTGGCCAGGTGTTTTGAAAGTGGGTGGATTTGCTGTATACAGGATGTAACAGTGTAGTGATGGTGAGTGGAGAAAGCACAGACCCTTTTGACATACAATCAGGTGTTCGACAGGGCTGTGCCGTTTCCCAATCCTGTTCATACTAGCCATTGAACCTCTAGCCTGTACCTTAAGAAACAACTGGAACATCAAAGGGATACCTGTGCCAGGTAGCACAGGTAGGCAGGCAAAGTTGTCCCTTAACATGGATGACCTAACCCTGCTTTTGTCCGACAACAGGTCTGTCAGGGAAACATTAGCCTTATGTGATCTCTTCACTCTGGCCTCAGGGACAAAAGTCAACAAGAACAAAAGCAAAACCTTGCACCTTAACTGGCAAGAACTCATTGAAGACCTGGGCCTGTTAGAAAGGGAGAACACCATCAAGGTGTTGGGAGTGCAGATGGGAGAAAACATGAGACTCGTAATTGGGACTTCAAGCTACCAAAGTTAACAGACAAACTGATGCAGTGGCATGATAGAGAGCTCTCCTCAAGACAGATTCTGCAATTTACATTGTAGAATCTGTCGGCAGCCCTGTGTGAAAGACAACTAGAGAGGGGAGGAGGGCGGGGCTTTGAGTTTGAACGATGCTGCGCTTTAGCCAATCACAATGGAGGGGGCATGGCCGAGACGTGCAGGTGTCCCCAGGAAATGTGTACCTACAGAAACAGCAAGCTCTGCGTCCATAGCATCCACTCCACCCAAAACGCCGTCTCGTCAACGTGAAAAAAATTTTTCCAGCAGATGTCTGAGTTACAACATGATTGGGCTAACTGGAGTAGTTTCATGTCATATCCGACAACGGGAGGCTTTTAACAGATGACGTCCTGATGTTAGCTTTGCTAACTGTCCCTGTCAGCTGCAGCCACTGATGCTTTCTAGACATCGTGATTTCCCACAACTGAAATAAATACTACACATAGCTACACAAAACTGCTTTGCTAGCTCAATCATATCATAACTAAGATATCCGCTGGAAAAAATATTTTATTCACGGACCGTTTATTGAGTTATTACAGACACCGCTAACGGCTAATGCTAACAGCTAACGGTTAGCCCAGCTAATCTACGATAACCATGTTAATTCCAAAACGTGCACACATAAATAGTAACGTTTGTTCAGTCATTGTGTTTAAAGACTTAACATATCAGATTAATCTACACGGTGATATAGTGACGTGAAAAATGTGATAAGTAGCCAAACTCTGCTGGTACTCTACCCAAAGTATTTGTAAACAACACGGCGATTCCCTGGGGCCACTGCCGAAGTGAAGGGCGTAAGCGATCGCCGAGGCCCCTGCACTTCTGTCAGTCGAAAAAAAACTCCAGGCTGTGCCTCCAGAGATAAAGGAAGAGGGAAAAAAAAAAATTCTTTTTTTTTTTTTTTTTTATTACCGATGGATTTCCAGATTTCCAGTTTGGTCACTGGTATTTCCTTGGTTGGGGGAGCTGTATAGGACCCCAATGTGCTATGATGATATTGCATGTGGTATTACACAAGACACACCACCAGAAAATATCAGAAAATGGTGGGTAGTGATAAACTGTGTAAAGGATAGTTTATGGAAGGCCAGAAATATTTTGGTTTTCAAAACACAATGCTCTAAAAGAGATTGTTTTAAAAAGTACGTTGAACATCTTCAGAGACTACATCTTGAAAGATAAATCATGTAAAGATGACAGAAAAAAAGCTTCAAAAGTGGAAGGTCCCAACTAACTTTAAAGTTTTCTAACAAAAGTTTATGCACAGGAAATGTCTAGGTGGTGTGGAACTATCTGTTATTATATAGCTTTGGTCCTTTAAAACCACAATGCCAAATAGATGTCGAAATTGATCCTCGGGTGTTATCAGAATTTAAGATGTAGTTTTGATTTTTGTTTTTGTTTTTCTTTAGGGCATTGAACTTGATCTATTGTATATGGTTTGTGGGTGGCAGCAGCGGGGCATCAGCCACAGGCGGCTCACGCAGTGTCTCCAATGTGAGGAGACGGGCCTGTTTTTTTAGTCTTTCCACTGATTTTTGTCTTTCAAATGCAGATCAAACAACACTTGATTGCAGTGTAATCTCTCTTTGTCTGGTGTGAACTCACTTGGCTTTTTGCCTCATTTATTGGAGATTAATGGACAGCCTGGCCATGTTAGCTTAGCTTTTACTATGCATAAAGCCCAACACACAAGTAACCGCACCAAAAAATGGACTGCAACAACCACAGAACAAAATGGTCACAATGTAATCAACCACTACACAAATGTTGCTAACTTACACCTAAGCAGCAACCCACAAGTGACCCAACAAATGTGGAGTGCAGGGACTACAACCCTCATGGTCACAACCTACAAGTTAGGCCTACTGCACAAGTATTTATCACAGCTACACAAAACAGTGACCAAACTGAAATTAGTCATCTCAAACAAAACAAAATCACAATCAAGTTGCTCTGCAAAGTGCGAAAAAATGAGGAACAAGCTGTTGAGGCACCCCAAACCTGACCTGCTTACCAAGACAGCTAACTAACCTAGCTAGTCTTCAGTGGCCTGCTGAGCTCAAGGTGGCTTTAAAAGCTAAACTCAGTTCATCACAGAAGACCAAAGAAATAGCCAACTGTAATATACTGAAGCATGCCCCCACTCAGGATTACCACCAAAAATAAAAAAGGCAAAATAACAAAGTGGCAGGGTGACTACCTAGTCAGGGTGCTCAAAACTGAAATTTCAACTAAACAGAGCAACAACCACAAATAATTTAACAAAAGAGATGACCTCTACACAAAATAAGTCCACGAGATACACACAGAAAAACTTACATTTACATCGCCTCATGGATGTTCTCATCCTGGACGAGCTCCCATTTGTTATGCCCCAACAAAAACAAAACTCAACAACACTGACCCAAAAGAACATCTTTACAAAACTCAAATCCATAGGATGTATTAGAATTTAAACAAGCAACAAAACAACAAAAATCTCACAGTGAGAGGCAGCAGTCTCCACACCAGAGCCTCTGCCCTTTGCTGCTGGCACAACTCTTTGCCAGGTGCGCTGCATTCCGTTAACTAATGCAGCGCACCTGGGCAGATCTACAAGGGAGGGAGAAGGGACAGCAGCACAGAACACACACACAACCTTAACAGTCTATACTTTTTGTTTTGAGTAGATGTTATATGCATCTCACTGTAAATGAATTGAACCAGTACCTGTTGAGTGAGACCACCAGTTGCCAGTTCAGTCAGATGAATAGATTCATTCCCCCACCGTGAAAATCCACTCTAGTGGCAGCAGCGTGGCGTCAGTTTTTCATCAGCAGCAGGCAAAACTGATAAGACAAATGTGTTTTTTTTAGTCTTTCCACTAATTTTTTTTTACATGCAGATCAAACGTGCGTTATGCATCCAGTAGATGGAGCTGCGCTAAAGGGATTGTCAACAAAACAGTCAGATAAGTCAGTCAGTCAAACTTTATTAATAGGATACAAACCAACGTTCTGACTACTCCGTTCACTCCCAAAACAAGTTGGTGCATTTACAATACGGTACCGTACGTACCGGAAGCTCTTACCGGTGCTTCCTCCACTTCCGTACCATTGATTAATTAATGTTGAATTCTCTCGCTGCTGCTCTATTCCCATGTTCTACTGCGTGACTGATAGTCTTGAGTTTGAACTCTGCGTCGTAAGCGTGTCTCTTGAAAGGTGCCATTTTGGGGTCTTTATACACACACAAGTGGTGTGGGACTGGAATTCCCCTTTATCGTTTTTACCGCTGTTACTTCGGCGACGCCCCCTGACTACGGTAGCCATAATTAACCAATATTGATCCATATATAAGGCGCATCGGATTATAAGGCGCACTGTCGGTTTTTGAGAAAATTAAAGGCTTTTAGGTGCAAAATACGGTAACTCATTTATTGGAGATCAACGGACAGCCTGGCCATGTTAGCTTAGCTTTTATTATACAGCATGACGTGATGAGATATGTGCCCATTTCTCTCAAGTAAAATGTGAATAAAATTTGTCAGTCTCAGTATAAAAGTGTTCCTTTTTTTAAAAGATATTTTTATGGGCATTTTTTTAATTGATAGGATAGTGAAGTGTGAAAGGGGGAGAGAGAAGGAGAGACATGCTGCAAAGGGCCACAGGCTGGAGTTTAACCCGGGCCGCTGCAGCAACAGCCTTATGCATGGGGCGCCTGCTCTACCACTAAGCCACCGACACCCCTATAGAAGTGTTTCTTGTATATTACTTTCCAGCCCCACAGATGACCACCCAAAAACACCTTGACCGACCAACTCAAGGCCCCCGGGAGATACAGCATTCCCAAGAGGACCTCCCAGCAGACCAACCTTTGCCGACTTGTCCTAACAGTGGCACAGTGTCATCTAAGGACTGTAGAGATCTCCTAGATTTAATGTTGGCAGATTTACCATCCCCTGATGGCAATGTCAGCACCCACTCACTCTGTTGCTGTTCAAATGAGTGTTGGTGTAGAGGAGGTGGAAGGGAACTGTATATCACAAAAGAAGTAGAAAAAGGCAGATCTCCCCCATTCCCAATCCCCCATAGTTTTATGACAACACTGCGGAAAATCATCTTTCAGTTCATGTGGGGAGGGCAACATGAGAAACTAAAACGAGAGATAATGTACAGGCCATTAGAAAATGGAGTGTTGAACATCTTTTTTGGTCACGTCCCAGCATTAGAGGTGTTTGGTTGTTAGTGCTGCCATGGCTGCAAGCTTTTTACAGAGGTCCAAAGTGTTATTAGGACATAGCTTATGGCTGGTTGCAAAGAAATCCAACAGATAAAATGAAAAAATGGCTGTCATTACTGGACTGGAGCATCTTGCGTGACCAAGATGACCCCATGCACCACATTATGAATCCCCTTTTCTTTTTTAAAATTATACATCCTGAGCATTTTCATATTATTTTGCTCATTGGGTGGACTTTTAATTTACTGTTTTACTGAGTATTGTTAAACTAATCATTCACAGCTAGACCTCTCAATGACAAGGACAGTGTGAAGAATATTACTCACCTCCAACAGATCCTTAGTTTTTTTTTTTCTTTGCCTTTTCGCTAAGATCAACCTGAAGCAAACTCATCCTCTCCTTATCTCCCACCAGGTGGTGTAATCGTGTCAGCCACCATACAGTCAGCAGAGAGACCAGCTGAACTCCAAAAACAAAAATACTACTTTTCCTGGTATGGTTTTGTTTGGAAGCGTTGTCCTCTTCCATGCACTGAAGTCAAAGCCAGAAGATATCAAGGTCTACTTCAGCAGCAGTACTGAGATGGAGAAAAGGCACTGCTTTCCACCTGGAGCTGTTTCAAGTTTTGTTGTGGTGCCAAAACAACTGGGTGTGCCAATTAAGATGGTTATTTTACTCCTCTGTATTTTTCAGAGTCTGCAAATATTTCTTACAAAATCGTTTTCTATCAATTTAAATAGCCAAATTTCAACCATCATTTGGAACAAGAAACCACACAGAATCAAGGGAGGAATACTACAAAGACCTCGTAAAACAGGGTGGTGTCACTTCCATATTCTTCCTATTATTATTAGGTAGCTAACATCAGAGCAATATTGGATTGGTTTAGAAATGACACTACTGCTAGCTGTGTAATAATAAAGAGAGCATCCACACAGTTTACTCCCCTATCAGTACTGTATGCTAAATTGCCACTATCACAGTCTTTGTCCAACATCACATCAAATCCAGTTGTAAAGTATGCTATTAATTTTTTTTTATCAGACGGCACTTCAAACAAACGAACCCTTCACTTGCTGCACCAGTGGCAGAAAACCTAATGTTTACTCCATTTATGATAGATGCAGCAATTTATACATGCCCAAACAATGGAATCACCTCACTACATGATCTCTATATAGATGGCACCTGCGCCTCTTTTGAACAGCTAGTTAAAAAATTTGTCATCCTCTGAGTGCACTTTTACAGATACTTGCAGCTTCTCATTTTGGGTGTTTCCTGCCCTTTTACCCATCCTTCTTAGATAAGTCAAATCTACGAATTACTCAATGCTCATAATCTTGCAGCATTGGACTCTTAAAAGCAGAGATGAGAGTAGGATACTGGAGAGCAGATATTACATGAGGTGTGGCATAAAGCTATTCAAAAACTGTATTCATCTTCTATCTGTCTGAGACACATTGTTGTTCAGTGTAAGACTGTAAACTGACTCCACTGGTGCAAAGCTCCGTTGGCTAAGATTAGCAGTGATATTGATCCTTGGTCTCCAGCCACTTTATTTCACATGTTCTGGTCATGTCTGAAACTATTTATTGTTTGGATTTAATACTCAAAACTTGTTCAACAATGTTTGGACAGATGGTTGCCCGAGCTATGTTCATGGCAATATTTGAACCAACTCCTCTAGATGTTAACCTAAGTAGAGCCCAAGGGGACATTATCTCTTTCTGCTCACTTCTGGCCAGAGGGCTCATCCTGTGTAAATGGAAGGACTCCTCACCTCCAACATATGGACATTGGATTAAGGATGTTATGTATTATTTACAATTGAAGAAAATCATCGTTTTATTAAAGGATCAACTGCATGTTTCTTTGCCAACTGGCAACCATTTTTAACTTTAGTAGCAAATATGCTGAAATATTGTAATGAAACATGTCACACTCCCTTACTGTCACACAAGTTAATTTGTCCTTTTTTCTTTTTCTTTGCCCATTTATTTATTTATTTATTTTGTTCTTGTCTTTTGGATTTCCCTTCGCTGGTCTGGCTTTCTGTGTTTCTGGGTTGGTGGGTGAGAGGGGCAGTTTTGTTTTGTCCTTGTTGGTTCTGTGTTTGTGTGTTGATGATCCGTACATCTTATTGTATTCTAAATAAAAAATGCCTTGTTTAAAGCCTCTGGAAACCCAAATCCACAATAGCCTTCTAACTGTGTACTTTAGGGTCTTATGTACATAATATTAAACATGTTAAAACAATTAGAAATCAGTTTCCATCCAAATTCGATATATCTGTCTTTTAAGTTTTTGTGCATTCTTGAAATTGGGTTTGATTGGGCCGTGGTTATCTCTCAGATTTATTACCAATAAATTCCAAACCAATACAAACCATCAGTCAGTTGTGTCATCCCGCCCCCCAGTGGCAGCGCAACAAAACCTTTCTGCTCCAGCGAAATCTGCCTCTTTGAGTCTGAGCCAACAAACAGCTGTCTAGTCAGATGTTTAGAAAATACAGATCGTGAACTGGCTGAACCGCTCGGCTGCGACCCAGCGGGGGCTCTGCCTCCCAGCAGCACTCGAATCAGGTTGACCGGCTCCTGAGCTCGGACAATCGGAGCCATTGCAGCTCGTGGAGCTGCAGGAAGAGGCGGCTTGTGAGCGGCCGGGCTTGTCCCCCGGGCCCGGTGTCGGCTCGCGGGGAGGGGACGTAATGTGCACCTTTACTCACCCCTAACCCCAACCCCAAGCAGTTAGCTTTGCTACGCATAAATTTATCCCCAATCGCGGAGGTGATGCTGCGGGAAACAACACAGTTTTAGCCGGAGGGGAACATTATTCGAGGCAGGAAAATACTTCTACACAACGCCAGAGAGACGGCCAGCGAAGTAACATTAATATGAATCACAAAACATTTCGAAACTTAAAATTCAGTGACCACCTGAAAGGAATCATTGTCAGCTTGCAGGGCTCAAATATATACGGCTGGATTAAATTTGTGGCAGCCATTGCTGAGCCAGCGAGATGTCAATCAAAACAAGGGAGCTGTCAATCACAGCGTTATCTGCCACGCCCACTCTGTGCTGGCAAGTGGTCTAAACAGAAAAATGAGCTGTTTTTAAACCAGGTTTTCTAATAGTTATTATTTTCACTCAGACTTTTGTGGATGATTAATGAGACACTCGACTTTGATATAATATCTGCATTTTTACTATTTCAAGCTGTGTTTCCAAAGGCTTAAAAAAAAGAAAAAACCAAACTGGGTGTGCTTGTTCTTAATAGGGTGTTTTAGTGAAACAGACAATATATCAGCTGGTTAGCTTTTTGTTTTGTTTAATCAATCAATCAACCAAACTTAATTTATAAAGCATTTTTCATACAATTCTATCACACAGCCACCACCAGGTACAAGAGAAGACAACCTTACTACAATTGGTTTGCAGCCTCTAGTGATTTTAGAATTATAATAAGTACAGCAGTGATATATTTTTAATTAACTGTGCTGCTGTTGTGTTAAACTGCACAGTGTAGCCACGCCTTTGACAAATGTGTACAGTAAACATTTACCCACACGCAAGTTGTGTACAGATGCCACTGTCGTCCACACAACTGACTCCCCTAAAATCCATAATGTACTTATTGTTAGTCATATCAAATACAGGTTTGAAGTTAAAACAACGAACAAAATCCTTTTCTCTGTCTCCTTACCTGCACTCAAATTAACTGTAAACTTTAAGATCTGCACTTTCTGATACAGCATCATTAGTAAGAAGTAACGAATACACTGCAGACTACCCAACCCGAAACAAATCTAACCCAAAAAATTAAATAAATGTAAAATATAAAATTAATCCTCCATGGAATTTTGAACATAAATCAGCTCAGACAAAATTGGTAATAAAAACATAATGAAAGCTAAATAAGAACCACTGTGCTGCCAAGTATGCAGCAGAAATATTTAAATGTGTCGAGGCTTATGAGAATACTGTGCTTTGAAAAGTAACTCCCTCTCCTTCACTGAAAAGTGCATTCCTAGTATATGTGCTAGAAAACTAGTTGTGATCAAATCAAGTAAATGTGAGAAGTTATTTTAAAGATTATGAATTAATTCATTAATTAACAATGAATTTTTCTAATAGACTGGTTTCCCACAGATCCTTAAGCCATTAAATTAATTAATCTAAAAATAAGGACTTAATTGGTATTAAAATGTCTTAGACGTATGAAGTAGAATTTCATGAATCTTTTTTTTCTGATTTTGCTTTGTAAAATCTCAAAATAATTAATTAATAATTTATTAATTGCCTCTCACATTAATATCACGCAGATCAGGATAGCATCTAGAGTAAGAAACTCTATTATTATTGTATAACATGTTGTGTATTTTATTACAAATGGCATTATAAAGTATTAGAAAATCTTAAATCTAGGTTGCCTAGCTGTAGGAACCCTGAATAAATTCCAAACCACTGAATTCATTTGTGTGACTTTATCATAGTTAATAACATTACCTTTCAGTGAAGCATTTTAGGCATTCAGGCCATCCTAAGATACATAGTTTGAGTTTATTTGCACATTTAGATATAAAAGAACAGAGTCAAACAGTCCTAAAAAGTAAGGACATTTAAGTATTTATACCTCATAAAAGAATATCAGACAGTAAAATATACGTTGAGCAGATACTGGTAATACTGCAACTAGGAAACTGCTGTTTGGTAAACAACAGACGCGCCCAGTACTGTGTGAAAGAGGGAGGAGTGTGACCAAGGTAACAAACACCATTATTGCTTCAGTGCCACGCCTGACCTTTGCAATCCTACACCTGTGTAGCTGTAGCTCATCATAGCTGATGAGCGACTTGAGGAAGCAAAACATACTATTTTTTCTCACATGATTAAGACTTGATTATTATCAAGATGGATGATGGACAGCCAACAGACAGAGAGGAGCCTACAATAAGCCAAGAGGAAGAGGGGAATGGTCTGGACTGGCTCCTCAGAACAGACAGCTCAGAGATAATTCCTGCGCCGATGGATACCAACGTCTTGTTAACAAGGTAACCGGTTCTACTGGTGAAGAACTAGTGTAAGGTTTCTTTCTCACAGGTTATACACAGGGCCTTTAATTATTGAATGGTAATGAATGACTGCTGTAGATGTCGGCACAGAAAATGGTGTGCTGTATTGCTTTAAAGAAAAAGTGGTATTTAAGCCTGTAAGGACTGATCAGTATCAGGTGACATGATGTGGTATTTTAAGTAAACAGGCTTGTTTAAACCTGCGTTTGTTCCCAAGCTAGTCCGGAACTTTTCCCCAAGAGACTCATGAACAAATATTGGGTTAACAAAATTTCCATTGCACACAGTTTTAAAAGATTACACGTGTTGAAATATTGTCACCACAAATTATTGCATAGTTGGCCATTTTGAGCTGCATAGTGCATTGTATAACTTGTATGATTTTCTACTTTTCAGAGAATATGATACCATTGATGACAGCATTAACAATAAAGAATTCACCAGGGAGAGAGTCTTTGAAGCAGCATCTCAGGGAGACACAAGTGAACTTGTTGGCCTGCTTGACTACCTACGAGTTACTAAAAAGAAACTTACCAGCCCAGAATTCACAGGCAAGTAGGAGGGGAGCAATTTTTGTGTCTTATTTATAACTGATTATGTTTTGCTGTATCTATGACCATGCTAATTTCAAACAGTACAGTCAGCCACGTGTCCTTTGTGCAGTGAAATGGATTTTGGTAATGCAAAGCAAGCCTGAGAAAGAGATTTCCTTCAGTTTGTTCAGAGAGGGCATCACTAAGGGCAAGTAGAGGTCTGAATTGATGGATAAGGTAAATAAAATTTAGGATCCAATGTGTAACACCTGCAATGTTTGGACAAAAAAGGTGAACTCACAGAAGCTGGACTTGAATTGTATTGTTTGGTCCATAAATTTCTAAGCATCTCAAAGAACAATCTGTCCAAGTGAAACTTGAAAGTAAATTTAGGAGTTATTCTGGCTGTTATTTTTTGAGTTAGTAGGATTCATCACAAACTCTCTATACAATGATGTGAGTAGTACAGTGAGAAACTAATGTAATTTGTGCATGACTTTCAGATGAAGCTAATGGGAAGACGGCGCTCCTGAAAGCACTGATGAATCTGAAAGATGGCAAAAATGACACAATCGAGGTCCTCCTTGACATAGCGGAAAAAACTGGAGACTTAGAAAATTTCATCAACGCATCTTACCAAGATCCTTGTTACAATGGTAAGTAAAACATAACTCTGTCATGAGTGATTGGACTTCTGAAGCAGAGGGTCTTGATAATAGAGGATGTCCAACTCTGATTGTGGAACTGTACAAATGGTTTGAAAAAAGACGTTCGCACATCTTACAGATGCAGGTGCGTTGGAAAATATCACGTCTTTGAACAGAAAATCTTGCACACTGCTCTTGCTCAGCTTCACAGTTTATTAGTAAAAACTAACATTTTAGTCCTCCTTGACCTTCGTCAAGAGTGTTCAACATCATTATTTCCAACACTGAGCTTAAATAAACTGCCCCACCCATTGCACAGGTTTGCCCAGTATGTATGGGTGTGATGGAATAAATCAACTGTCAGTGTGCCTCAACTGACAACGGCCTGTCAGCCATATGTCACGCATCCCACAAACTCATGTACAAGGGAACAAGCTCCTAACACAATGAAGGCTATTTACAAAATTATTTTAAAAAATATTTTGATCTTATGAATGAACACATCGGCCTTGCAGCTTTCATAAATCATTCAAAATGTTCAACATTCTATATTCTTATGCCATATATCATACATTTGTCTTTTCGAGATCCCTGAACCATGATAGCAATGGTAGAGATCACTCAGAGGCAGTACATTTCAATGATGTACAACATGATATCTCATCATTTAGGTTCCAGGGCACTGAAAAAGTTCCTCTGTTCTTGTTCCCTTGTACTTTCGTTTTGTGGGATATGTGACATCTGGTGGACAGGCTGTTGTCAGTTATTGAGAAACACACCCACAGCTGATTCATTTCCTCATACGTGTGCATACCTGGGCAATAGGCGGGGCAGTTTCTACCTAAGCTCAATGCTGAAAATGATGGTGTTGAACACTCATGACGATGGACCGAAACGTTAGTGTCTTGTGAGCAAAAGCAGTGTGTGGGACCTGTGTTATTAAAAATGACTTGACTTGAGAGCCAGAGTTTATATCATCAATGTGCCTGAACTTTGGGCTCCCCTGCTGTGAAATATGTGGTTTCTAAAGAGTAAACAGAGGGCAGATGAGCTTTTGTATTTAGAGATGCAGCATTATACATAGTCTGGGATTTTCTGCTCTGTCAAAGATACTCACACAAAGTGAGTAACCAGATACACCTTATATAAAATGTAAAATCCATATAGTGGGTTCATCACAAATGCTATCACCATTCAAGAACAATTTTTGTTTGGATTTGATCAATTCAGGGTGACTTACTCTGACACTTGGCAGTCCAAATCTATTTCATGATAGAGCAGATAGATGAAAATATCCATCAGATCACATTGGTCATGAAGGGAGTGTTTAGGGCCTCACAAAATTATTACATCTATTAGAGACTTTTATTTTAAACTTTTAATTCAGGGTATACTATACTTTATTTCTGAGAAAAAGTATGGTATTGTTAATGATAGCTTTATTTTTTTTACTGTAAATAGTATTTTCATTTGATTTGTTTTTTCATTTTTTGTTTTGATTTAGTATTTTAATATTATTATATTTTTTATTTATTTGTTTTCATTTTTTTAAATCTTTTTTACTTGATTTGTATTACCATTATTTGTATCTCTCCAGGTATAGAGGTTTTAACCTGTATATATTGTTCGGAACTAGGCATTGAAACTTAAACAAAGAACCTCTTGACTCATGTTTGCCCTGAAAATTTCAATCAACAAAACCACAGAAAATCAAACAAACCTGTGGCTTAAGTGTTGAAAACCTTAACAACCTGTTTCCTGTAACAATAAAACACATGTCACAGGTCAGACAGCACTGCACATCGCCATTGAGAGAAGGAGCTTTGACCATGTGAAACTGCTGGTCCAGAAAGGAGCAGATGTGCAAGCCAAAGCCGATGGGAAGTTCTTCCAGCGTAATGCAGGACTGGGCTTTTATTTTGGTGGGTGATCGCATCCGAAAAATAACCAGAACTTATATAATCTACCCAAGCTCTAAATAATCAAATCTCCAAATTGACCTTTGTGTCTTTTCAACAGGAGAGCTTCCTCTGTCACTGGCTGCCTGCACCAACCAGCCTGATGTTGTGGCCTTCCTCATGGAAAACCCTTACACAAGAGCCGACGTGGCTGACAAAGACTTGCATGGAAACACTGTCTTGCATGCCTTGGTGGTCATAGCAGACAATACGGAGGAAAACACAGAAATGATTGCAAAGATGTATGATGAGATCCTTACTCAGCACCACAGACTTGAGAAGAAAACAATAGTCCAGTTGGAGGAGATCGAAAATGATCAGGGGCTGACTCCTCTGAAGTTGGCTGCCAAGCTGGGCAAGATTGGGGTACGTCTATTTTCTTTCCAGCGGCTTTGTGTACATTTTCAGATACACGTTGATGGAACCGTTTCCTTCTTTTAATGTGTAATAGTCTTGTTTAACACAGGTGCGTTGACTTATAAAATGAATTTGACAGACTGTGTGCACGGCATGAGATGGTGCTCGTACTGTACCACAAGATAATCACCTCCTTCCTGATCTCTCTTTGCTCAGCTCTTCAAGCACATGCTACACCGTGAATTTGTGGATGAGGAGATGAGGCCGCTGTCCAGGAAGTTCACAGAATGGGTCTATGGACCAGTTCACTCTTCACTTTATGACCTGAGTTCCATTGACACCAATGAAAAAAACTCTGTGCTGGAGATAGTCGTCTTCGGGAGTGAAATTCCAGTAAGAAATATCTATTTTAACTTAAAAAATATCTACACATGATGGTCTACAGTTTTCCTTAAGGTTTTTTTTAAACATGACAGTTGCAGTTTTGTCTTGCGCCCTGTCTACACGTATACAGATATTTTTGAAAACAGATATTTTCCCCCTCCAATTTAAAGAATATTTCCATCCACACGATCTTTGTTTTACAAAATATCTTCGTCCGTGCTGAAACAGAGAAAACAACCCCAAATACTCGCTGGCATTGGCTGTCTTCAGCAGTCTACCTCATCTCAAAGGTAGTGTAGTGTACAGGCTTCAAAATGCCTACTGTAGATCTCACCACCGTTGATTCCTGACATGTGAAAGTTTTCCTTTATTCCTCATCAGTAACAATCCCACTCTGGAAAGTCTCCCACCATCTGTTGGTGTGATCAGGCCTGATCTAAAACCGTAGTTTCTGGCAGACAGTAAGTTGGAGCAAAACTCTGGCAACAGCAGATGCTTCCTTTTGTCCATGGAACGATGGAGCTATAGTAAGTTTAGTATAAAGTAGTCATTTGCACAAGCAGTGCCAATAATACATTAGGAAACCAGTAGTCCGCCATTGTTGTGGTTGTGGTTGTTTCTATGATGTCATTGTTTCTCAAACGCTCTATTTACACTTCCACATGAGAGAACAACAAAAGGCCCAAACGTAGAGGAAACTATCTGTTTATGAAAATACCTGTATATGTGAAGTCACAACTCTTAACTGTACTTACTGCATAAACAGATAGATGAAGACACAGCAGCACAACAGAAGCATAGAAAAATCTGTCAGTTCTCTGGCAGCAGTTTACCATTTAATTTGTTTGTTTGTGCAAACAAGCCTTCATCAGCCTCACAAGGTGCTGATAAAAGACTTTTGGAGTGCCACTGTGCCATTTAAAAAAAAAAAGACTTTTAATGTGGAAATAATCCTGTGATCAATGCCTTAGAATCGACCTGAGATGCTCCAGATTGAGCCTCTGCGCAGTCTTCTCCAGAACAAGTGGGACAGATTTGCTTCCAAATTATTCTTGATGAATTTCCTGGTTTACCTGGCGTACCTGATCATCTTCACCGCTGTGGCCTTCTACAGAAAAGAAGGACAGGTAAGGCACTGAGCAAAAACTTTCACTGACGTAAAAGAGAAAGAACTATGTTTTTATGTTTCCTAAGCAAGGACTCCTAACCTTTTGACCTGCAGCCACCATTTCCCGTCGACAATGTCCCGCTTGACCATGTTCGTTGCATTGGCGAGGTCATCAGTGTCCTTGGAGCAGTATGGTTTTTCTATAAAGCGGTGAGAAAGAGGACTCTGCTCCGGAAATTTACACAAAAACAGTCAGAATATATTTCAGACTATTTCTATATGTTTGACTCCTGAATCCGCAGATAATTATTTTCAAGAGGAACCCCCCAACCTTCAAGGCTCTATACACAACTGGATTCTGTGACATTCTATTGTAAGTATTGCCATCAATCTTTTGTGATGGACAAATTTTACGTCAGTGCTTTCTTACCACTCCACTTTGGTTTGCAGTTTCCTGCAGGCAACACTCATTTTGGTCTGCACAGTTTTGTACTTCTGTGGACGAAAAGAATACGTTGGACTCCTCGTGCTCGCACTGGCCCTTGCCTGGATCAATGTTCTTTACTACTCAAGAGGCTCTAAACAAATGGGGATGTACAGTGTCATGATGGAAAGGGTAAGAATTACATTTGAAGCTAGGTAGGCAACTTATTTCAGAAACATTTCCTGTTTTATTTGTTAAAATTCTCTTTACATCCCAATAGCAAAATGAAATGCTCAGAAAAAGAAAAGAAAAAAATGGCATCTTTGGCTGTTGTAGACCAGTAATAAACCTATCTAATCATTTTTGCTGTGGCCAAATGGAATGGATGGTTTACCTGTCTGTCAGAGAGAGGGTGTTCCTGTTGGCTGTTTTGTAAATGTAGATGCACGTGCACATCTCTTCAGTGAAAGCCTGATTTAATGGAGAGAGTCCTGCAGAGAAAATTGATATTCCAGCACTGGCAACAACTGCCTACACTGCAAAACAGCCCAAAAAGGAAGATGGACTCACCAAAAAGAGTCTAAAAGAAAATTACAAATAGTGCCCTCCGCTGAATGGAGCCAAAGGCTCACTGCTGCAGCTTTACTTTCACGTTAAGGTAGGCCTAGCTAACATTATCTAGAGCCTCAAGCCACAGCATGTCCTCCACCTCACTCCCTGCTGCTACAGACCACTTCACCTGGAGGACAGTTGGCAGCAGGGACCGGATAGCCCTGAGGTCCAGCTAACAGACCCTGTGCTACCGCTGGCCACCAGCCCATTGTGACACCTTGTGCCGGGGAGGTTCGTGCTGGTTGAAACTGAGGGGTTGGCTGTGGGAGGAGGGTGTATTCTCAAATTCTGCTATTTCTTTCATTGTTTTTTTTAATTCAATTTATTTGTCATTTGTCTGCCTACCCGAGCTTTAAGTAACCAGATATATCAGAGTGGTGAGAGATGTGCCTGATAC
Source organism: Epinephelus cyanopodus (assembly GCA_026686955.1). Taxonomy (NCBI): domain Eukaryota; kingdom Metazoa; phylum Chordata; class Actinopteri; order Perciformes; family Serranidae; genus Epinephelus; species Epinephelus cyanopodus. The sequence goes on along the minus strand of CM048918.1, from coordinate 11,162,479 downwards.
GAAGTCTGTTTCTCTTTTTAGATAATCCTGGGTGACCTGTTGCACTTTTTATGCGTCTATGGTGTCCTGCTATTTGGATTTTCTGCTGGTAAGACTCCAAATGCAAAAAGTTAAGCATATGCAGAACAAAGACTTTAAGATGTTCTCCAAAGTAAAGACCTCTGACTCAAATTTTCTCCCCATCCATAGCTGTTGTTGCTGTCATACGCGACTCTCCTCCAGCTTGTAGAAAGGTCCGCAATGGCACACTGCCACGTGGAAGCAGCCCTGTTGTCAAGACATTAAAGTGCAAGAAGTCAAGTTACAACGATATCCGTTTCACAACACTGGAAATGTTCAAGTTCACTATTGGAATGGGAGACCTGCAGTTCACTGACCATGTTCAGTACAAGGAAGTTTTCTACATCTTGCTCATCTCGTACATAGTTATCACCTACATCCTGCTGCTCAACATGTTGATAGCTCTGATGGGCTACACAGTGGAAAAAGTCTCCAAACAAATTGAAAATATCTGGAACCTGCAGGTGAGATGCTGTTCTAGTCTGTTAACTTGTTTCAGTTTATTAAGTAACCAAATGTTCACATGATTAATCTCTCAAGTGCAGGATAATTGTTGAGGATGTCTGTAAATGCTGTATGATGATCTAACAGAAAACTTTGGTTGCATTTGCCAGGACAAAGCTAATTCGCCTTATAAAGAACAGTGAATATCTCAAATATATACACTTCATTAAGAAGAGCATTGCCAAGTTTGAAGTTGTTTGCTCACAATCTAGAAACACTGTTGGCTCATATTTTAAACACCAACGATCTGACACACTTGACACAGACACACTTTTGTATAAACCACTGACTTTTTGTCACAAATCCTCAGAGGGCTTCTACCATTTTGGACATGGAGGGGACCCTGCCAAGGTGCCTTGTGAATAAGCTGCACTCCGGGATGTCGAAGATGGTGCGTTTAAAAAACGAGGAGGACGAGAGTCGTCAGTTTTTCAGGTAAAACTTTCAGTTGATTTTGGAAACACGATGGAATTGTTTAGCTTGAAACAAACTAATTTATGAAAGTATTACTTTATTGAAATGTCTTGGTGTAACATTGTCACCGGTTAACCCTGAGCACACATTATCATCATCAAGTGAATAGTGAAAGAGTCCCCTCTGTTTTTTTCTCAGCCTAGATCCTATTTTCCCATATTTTTGTGCCTAAGTGATGAATGAGAACATCAGTTTTTGGAATTGGTCCAGTATTAAATCAGATCCATCAGGCTGCAGTGTCACCACTGGGGGCATGTTCACACTGTCAATATATGTCCACTAAAATTGCATGTAGGCTCACATTGTTTTTTTTTAAGTGTTTGACAACCTTATGAAAAGGAACTAGAAACAACCCCAAAACTGCCATCGCCAAGCCCACCGGACGCTATTTAAATAACAGTAATTTTAGCATGTATAGAGCCAGCATATTTTCACATCTATCTGGGTGGATTAAAGATTTATTTGAACCAAACCAGAGTTAGTGATTGTTGGACAGTGGAATGTCAAACCAGGACATTTTTTGTGAGTTTTATTTTGTTTCCCTCAGCTTTGAAGTGTGTTTTACGATGATAAAATTACCTTCTATGTAAATGCAGTCAGGTGGGTTCTGTGATGGCGATTTCAGGGCTATTTCTTGTTAAACAGAAATAATCTTACTTTTTAACAGATCCTCTTCATAATGTTATCAGGCAATTCAAATGATAATCTGACCCTGTCAGTGGAAATAATTTGACGGTGCAAACATGCCCTAAGTGTTTACATTGCAGCCCGTTTCACAGCTGCAGGCTGCAGTGCTCTCACTCAATAATCGACCAATTTCAAAACTTGTTCCCATGAGTCACTATGACACAAAAACATGGGAAAAAAGTTCCTAGTTTGAAAAACCCTGAAGTTACTCTCTAACAGTGACTCCTAAATCCAGTAATGTAACATCAGTTTACAGAGCTGTCATGTCGAGCATTACTAGTGTTCACATGATCAAGAAGTTTTTTTCATCTCCAGGGTGGAGGAAATTAACTGGAAAAAGTGGAGGTCAGATGTCGGTGTTGTCCAGGAGGAGGACCCTGGGGAAAGCATGATGAAGCCACTGCCCCATGGACACACTCCTAGTAAGAACAAAGCACACACAGAGACTTGCTGCTTCTTGCTGTTGAGATGTTATTAATACAGAGTCGCCATTTGATCTTTCAGGGTCTCGATGGCACATAAATCCATTGTTGAAGAAGATTCGCTCCAGACGCCACCAACCACAGCTCTCCAGTGTTCCTGACGCTCAGGACAACGTCAAAATACAGATCCAGAATTAAAAATCTAAACACTCAGATTTAAAATTTCATGTGAGCATGTATTTGCAGCCGCAGTGGCCCCTCCAAGAAATGCTTGGATACCACTGTAACTTTTTAATTTCTAACTTTTAGAAAGAAAACCAAACTGTGCTGTACATAGTGCATGTGCCTTAACTACAGAAACCTTTATAAACACGAATGCCCTTGTTTTGGATATTATTGTTTGTAGACAGGCCACATCTTTAGAATGTTTTATTTGATGAAGTGAATACTAATTTAAATTAAATGTTATTTGATATACACCTTAAAAAAAGGAGGTCCTGAAGATTGTTGTAGGAGGTCGTTGTTGGCACAAGCTCGTTAAAATTTCACATATGGCTGATGCACATAAAATTTTATATAGATTATCTTCATCAACATTACGCCTTGCAGAAGCAGCTGCAGTGAGTAGCTGGTCATGTTGCAGGAGGAGTGACCATGCTGCCCTCTTGTCGAGGTCAGGGTGTGTGGACAGTAACCAGAACCATCCAGATACATGGACAATGAGTTAACAGCAACAATGTCAGAAGACATAAAAAAAAAGACCACATTACAGTGCACAAGTTAAAGGAGCTGATGGGATCACACCTCACTGGAGTTGTACCATGTATAATTCACGTGATTGGTATTGATCTTTAATAAAAAATCATGATAGCCAGAGAATTGATTATTTTTGATTGACTGATTGAAACATTTAAACAGACATGGTTCAAGTAACTTATAGAGTGTTTAGAGATATTCTGTCCATGTGCCTATATTAAGAAATGTTTTGGATAAATGTTTTCTGTTTATGTTATAAAATTTGATGGAAAAAAAAAATAAATCTGATTTTTTTTTTTGGAAGCACAATTCCAGCACTATTAACAGTTACTATGGCTGAGGCTGCGTAATCTGGTGGTTAAAGGAATACTCCACAGGTATACACCACAAAATGACCATTTGTAAATAAGTGTAAGTCATACCATGTGACCTGGAATTTGTGAAGCAAATTAGCGTTCTTGCATGCCATCATGGAAAATGGCGAACATATTGACCAACTGATTGGGGTCCAAGTTGAGCAACAGGAGATCTTTATCAAAACATCAGTTTACAAGCTTTCGCACAGCTCATTCAGTATCATCCAAGTTTTATTTATCCAATCATATGCTCACTGAAAGTGAAATGTATCTATAGTCTAAGCCAGACTCTTGTACCAGGTTAACACAACATGACTAACTGATTTACAAAGGGTCATTTTGTGGGTGAAGTATTCCTTGAAGTAGTACAGATTTTAGGGATATGAAGCCTTTAAAAACACTCCAAAAATGACATCACAGTAAGCACAAAAACCAACACTGGTGGACAGTTTCCATAGCAGAGCTCAAAGGGTTTTAATGACCTACACAGTATTTATATGTACATAACAAAACAGTCACTCATAAAAGCTTTGTGTTTGCAAACTTTATTTTGGTTAGGGGGAATGTTTGTGCAAGACATTTTATTCCTGAAGGTTAGGCAAAACTGGAATATCACATTTTCACAAAGTAGAGAAAGTAAGCCCCCCTCCACCACCGTTCACAACACGATACATCTTTGATCATCAAAGACAGTCATCTTAAACCAGAGTAAAAATAAATCTAGGGAGCTGTTACACACCTGTGCCACAATAAATATTGACATCTGAGTCTATCATGATGAGCTACAATGTGCTTAAGTAGATTAGATTCCCACAGTGCATACTGACATGTACTGTGCGTGGCAACATTTCTGCAGGATGATATATTATAAAATGAAACCACAGAACATATAAACACATCTTAACCTTGCTTGGTGGAAAACAGACAGGAACAGCTCACTCTAGATTTTTTTAAAGCTCCGTTCACATCTTTACACTTTTACTTCACAAGATTTTCCATAACTGTCCAAATGAGGGCAGCAGCTCTCCTTTATGTCACCAGGTTGTTGCTTAGAACTGTTAGAACATAACAAGTTCCCAATACAAGCTTGCCAAGGCTTTTGGCCGGGGTGGTTACAGAGAGGGACGCTTGGTCACTTTGGTCAGTGAGTCAGCAGCAAACAGTTCACACATCCCGACAGTGTCTAGGAATCGTGGCACACTTCAGGACTTCAGTCCATGACACAGTATCAGTAGTTACACTAAGTAGCTTGGTCCCCCATCAGAGATTAACTTTGTGCACGTTTGTCAGCGCGCACACCTGTGTGCAAGTACCCAAGCTTAACATACACACACACAAGCACCCATTCACTCATTTCTCCATACTAAGCCCAGTGGAGGCACTTCATATGAAACTGTAGAACCTGACTGTGTCGGGCTGCGACGAGGCAGTTCAAAATAAACAGGGCAGGTCTGACAAATTGTTGACGTTGATTGAAAGATAAGAAACCCACACAGGCCTGGAGGGTGTCCGTCTTTAGGCCGCAGTGGGTCCAACTCATGAAAACCACTCCGCCACTCTGAATACTGGTCAGTTATTATATATTTGGAGTAAAGACTGGACATTATGGAAGCAAATAAGAGACAATCAGTACTGAAATTTTAATAGCCACTTAATATCTAAGTGAAATTTAAATTCGACTGAATCTGCTGTTTCATAGCATCAACATATTTTACTTTAACCATGTAACTGAATTTATTTGTTCTGAATTCAGCTCTTTGAAATGAAAATACGAAGTTTTCCTGATTTGCTAATTTCAAAAGATGATTTTTTTTTTTTTAATGTTCACAAATTCAGAATCCAAAATTAAGTTTACAATTCTGTTTGAAATTTTGTAACTGAATTTGACAGATTGATTTTTTTTTTTTAATTCTGAAACTTGAGTTTTGGGGTCTGAATTTGTGAAAACTGAAAAAATAATATTTATTCATATTCAGGTTTTTAAATTGTAAAACAAGAAAATTTCCTATTTCACTTTCAAAGAGGTAACATTAAAATACATGGTGGTTTCTCGGTTAAACATTTCGATACTATGACTTCAGTGGTGTTTATCGTAATATTAATACTCATTGGCTATTAAATTTTAAATACTTATGTCTCGCATTTGCTTCCATCGACATTGCTAAATTTACCAGCATTTGAGTGGTGGCAGTTTTCGCCCTGCACCCATCCCATATATAGGAACTTATTTTCACTGATACAGCCCATACATCATTACTATTCATACACACGCACACACAAATCATACTAGTGTGTGTTAAGATTAAAGTCAATAGCAGCTTTACGGGGCAGGCACGTCAAAAATGAGAGCCAGGAAACAAAACAAAACAAAAAAAAAAAAAACTGCCATCAAGTATGAAGACCACAATCCAGGAGAGCTACGGCTTGCATCTCAGCTGTCTTTCTCTGATCATCTGTCTCCCTTTTGACCTGTACTGTGTTCTGCGAGCGATTCAGAGAATGAAAAATGCATCGGGTTAGAGTATGGATGCAAACCTCTTTTTCGCCTCCGAGTGCAGACAATACAGTTTACGCTGTCTGTGTCGATGTGTGTGTTACCTATGGCACCTAATGTGAAAATACCTATGGCTTCAGGATGCAGTGGTCCAAAAAAAATAAATTAAGAAACTTTATCAGGATATTTATTAAGAATAACAACTAAAACACAGTCCAAATACTTTAAAATAACTGCTACAGCCCTGTTCTACATACCTATTACTTCTGCTAAATACTATTCATATTTTAAAATTATCTTAAATCCTTAATAGGCAACATTTGAGACAGTAGGATGGGTGATTTAACAACAAGTATGAGTTGCAATTATTACCTTAATCTTTCAATTTAAGGCACCCATTCTCACTGCCTATACATATTAACACTGCCCAATGATCTGACAGTACAGATTCCAAATGAACCGGGGAAAAGAAAACTTTCTCACAATGAAGCCATCCTGAAGTTGGGATCCTGGCAAAGGAAGTCCGTTAAGGTAAGTATTAAATATAGGATAACTACTGTGACATTTAAGGCTTTTTCCCAGAAGGCTTGAGGCTAGCAGAGCAACATGTGCCCAGACAACATCAGCCTGTAAAAGGACTGGAGGAGGAATTGGGTCCAGAGCTTCATGCTAGACACATCTAGCAAACATAACCTGCATTAAATGTTTTTGTCTCTTTATAGGTAGCAGAAATACGACACAGGGTGAGGCCAGTGATTAGTAGATGAATGGCCCACCACAAGCCACACAAATAATGTCCACACCACATCAGTTCACTTGTATTACAGTAGTAAAGTGGTGAGGAATCGTGTCGGGAGGGAAACGAAGCATTTTCCCAGCTTGCATTATATTTGAAGTACTTGCATACTTGCAAGTGATCAATTCGCTTTTCACATAAGGACATACATACACCATTTTAATATTTATGGGATGCCATTCTGTTTCACATTAACTAAAGACAAACAAGGACTAATGGAGTTTCTGCTCCTTTTGCCAGATGTTAGGTATAACATTTAAAAGTCATTTCTACAGTTCAAGTAGGACCATCTACAGAAATATGACTAAAACTGTAATAAAATAAACAACTTCTAAAGCAAATGTTGAAATATTACACACAAGAGGGCACTTTAAACTTTTCAAACACAAGAGAAACACTTGCAACTTGAGAAACTATGTGGAGAGCATCGCCATTTTTGTGAATGCTGGCTTTATACTGTTCTTGGTTTTGTTTTTTTTTAAAGGAGCAGTGTGTAGAACTTAGTGGTATCTAGAGGTGAGGACTGCAGGTTACCAGCTCAACTTCTCCCATGTGCCAAGCGCAAACTCCCGATTAGGATACCATCAGTGTTTATAGCTCAAGAGATTTTTACCGTGAGCCAAATTATCGGCAAAGGTCTATTCCTCTCCAAAACAAACGGACCAGGTGATTTAAACCAGTAAAAACACTAAATACAGCAGTTTTATGTTACAAATCTGCGACACAGTTCAGCATTTCAGAGATATGATGCTAGCCCAGCACCTGCTTATTATGCTCACCTTTTTCAGGAGGTTTTTAACGGAGCCAAATTGCCTGCAGAGGTCTCTCACTCTCCAAAAAAAAAAAAAAAAAAAAAATGAAACAAATAAAAAAACTATTTTTCCTAATGCTGCTTGTCATGGAGGGGCTGCGAATTACAGTCGCTGATGAAAATACACAAATGCTGCCCATCTAGAGCAAGTGTTAGGTTTGTCTGCTCTGGGGTACTACAGACACATGGCGGTGCAACATGGCAGACTTTGTGGGCAAGGACCTGCTCCTTATGCAGATAGAAACAGCTCATTCGAAGGTAACGTAAACATTACAATTCTTTTTTCAGGTGATTTAACAGTAAAGAACACATTCTTATTATATTCAGTTTCTGCCAATGTACCCCCCAAAATCCTACACACTGGACCTTTAACTAAAATTCAGCTTAGCAGTGATAGTAAGCCATTTTCGCACACTGTGACCACCCAGGCAAAAACTACCTGGACCACTCACAGTGCAGTTTAGAAGCTATGTTGTTTTCCTGACAGAGGAGTTGTGGCTCTCACTTTAGGCGCATTAACAAGTGTTCAACTATGGGAGGGAACTCCTGGGACAAAACCTTATCAACAGTCTTATTAATTGCATATACATGTAACCTTATTTAAATGGATCACAAACCTGTTAAAAGGATAAATAATTGCAAATAAAAACATAACACAAGGACATCCTAAATCTTGCCTTTGGGCAGTTGTAAGGCCACAAATGCTGAAAAAAGTTGAGTTGTTCCATGTCAACCTAAGAAAAGCACTGTGACAATCTTATGGCAAGCATATTCTCAGCTGCAAATTAATATTTTAGAACACCATATATACATGAACAAAGAGCAGCACATCCATGCCAGTGATGAAAAGAGGAATTCTACTCAACAGTGGACAACAATCTCAAAAACCCTTCATCTGCAACAAAGGTACGACATGGCTTAAGACCTGAGGAATACTTTGAAACATCACAACCTGGTGGGTCTACAAATCAAGCTCTGAAGCAATAAATGTAATTGATCACTTGCAAGATCTTAAAGAATAAACCACAGAAGCTGAAAGTAGCTGTTGAGAAGAACTCAAAACACACCAAGGGGGAATAAACGCACGCTTTATCGGTAGCCTGGGTGATGGGTGTGAGCACCTCCAACATTATTGGGCTCCTGAACTTGGCCCATGGCTGACCTGTGCATCTTCTCCATCACACCCATATTCTGCTCCTGAAAGCTGGGCATCTGGAAGCCCCCTCCTAAGAAATCCACATTCTGCATCAACTTGGACTGGCCAGGAGGAGCCTCTTTCCCTGGCCTGTACTTTGCCCCTGGGATGCGGTCTGTGGAGGCAGGAGCCTGCCCTCCCTGGAAAACCACTGGGAGGTCCTGAGAGCCAGATCCATTGTTACCTGCTGTGGCTGGGATGCTGCCCCACGGTGGCTGCATGTAGTGGCCATTAATGTAAGGCATAGAACCTACTGGGCAGTTAACAGGGGATGAAGGTCGTGGTTTTTCTGCAGGGTGTTTTAGAGGGAAGGACTGTGCAGTGTTGGGTAGCTTGTGGGGGTAGCTGAGGTTCCGAGAGGGGAAAGCACACTCAGTAGGAGGCTCCATCCTTGGGTTCTTACAGGGATGGGCCCCCTCAGGAGGCTGCTGCATGTGGGCCAGTTGGTGCTGGGCCCAAGAGCGCTGCTGCTGCTGCAGCTGCTGTAGTTGTTGTAAATGTTGCTGTTGCTGCTGTAACTGCTGCTGCTGTTGTTTCTGCTGATGTAAATGGTGCTGCAGCTGCTGCTGCTGCTGTTGTTGTTGTTGTTGTTGTTGCTGCTGCTGCAGTTGTACCTTCTCTGGGTCTGCGTGAAAGGCAGGTATACTATTAGTAGCAGCTATATTGGGCTGTGAATGGAGAGCAGCATTGGGAGTCTGAGCTGTAGCTTTGTCTGGGGGTCCCACCATGAGGCAGCTAGGCACAGAGCCCAGAGCCGGGTGGTGACAGGACACCCTTGAGCTGGCGTTGATCAGCAGGTTGCGGCTGATGGGGCTGGGGTTTGCTATTTGGCCCTCACAGACTGAGGTGGTGCCCATACCAGCCCGTGCCTGGCACAACTGGTTGATTTGGTGCACAATGCTGCTCAGGTCACTCGGCCGGTTCTGATGCAGGCTGGCTGCCATGGACAGTGGGATGGTGGAGGTAGATACAGTTACATTTGGTGGGGCGTCTGCGTCAGGGAGCTTCCGGGGCCCGTACGCCCCCTGTGGCGGCTGCTGGAGGCTATTAGGCATGGTAGGAGGTCCTGTACCTGCAGCCTGGGGGAGGGGCTGTGAGCCAACTAGCCCCTGGGTGTGCTGCAGGCCCGGAAGCTGAGCTCCATCAGACATGTGGCGCAGATCCTGAGTCACTCCTTGTTGTGTTAGTAAAGCTTGCGGAGGAGCCGTCTGATGCTTTAGTGTCTGCAGATGAGAAAGATGCTGCTGTGGTGCGACTGGTGGACAGGACTGGCTCTGTTGTTGCAGTAGAGCCTGGGTGTGAGGCAGACTCTGCTGCCTCTGGATGCCTTGAGGATGAGCCAATCTCTGCTGTGAAGTCTGAACCTGGGACAAACTCTGCTGCCGCTGCAGAGCCTGTGAATGAGCCATGTTCCTTTGCTGTAAAGCCTGTGGGTGAGGCATAGTTTGTGGCTGCTGTAAAGTCATTGGATGAGTCATGCTCTGCTGTAGCGCCTGTGGATGAACCATACCCTGCTTCTGTGCAGCCTGAGCCGCAGGCTGAGACGGGCCCTGTAGGTGAGGAGCAGGTTGAGGAAGATTTAAAGTGCTTTGAGTGGCGTACGGCCCACTGTGAGGGTTCATGATGGCCTTCTGAAGCTGTCGAGCGCGGCTACCGTCTGACTCTTTGATGACGCCTTTGGCAGGCGCGCGGAGGACAGCCAGCAGACCCCTACTGGAGCTGACCTGAGAGGGGTAGGGACTGTGGCGCTGGCTGGACGAGGAGGTGTCAAGCCCGTTGACTGTGCGGCGAATGTGCTTCCTTTGAGGAACTTTGACACTGTTGGGGAAGATCTGGATGGTCAGAGGGCTGTTGGCAACTTTCTTAGCATAGGCATCCAACTCTGCTGGGGTTGGATAGCTGGCAGATCTCATCTTCTGTGTAGTTTCCCCTGCAATGTGTGCAAGGTCAGACAACCAGAAATACGAAGCAAAGCACATTGACTGGGATTTGATGATACATCACAACACTATAAACTGACATGAACTGTAACACTATACTGTGTGACAACAAGCAATGTGGGAATAAAATGTACTGCAGCATGAGTACAGTCTAGCTGTATCTGTTCCAACTTTCCATTAGGAGTTCTGTAATCATGGAAGTGAGCATGGAATTTTATAAACAAAAACTGACTTTGCCTCAATTAATGTTTTGGATCAAATGCACAGTGCACTTAGTCATTAGCTGGAGCAAAAAGCTGTCACTTCTTTTACAACAAAGTAATAAAACAAGGTGTATTTAATTGTTTAACTCCTGTTTAAAAATGCCAGGATCATGTACACTGTTCAACTGTAATTCAATTTATTCACCACATTTTATGCTGTTTACACTTTGGAATTTCTATTATTTACATTCTATAAAGACACCTCATTACATTGCTCATGAATGTGTGTCCTCTAAAAGGTTTAACGAATCAGTGATGATGACATAATGTTGCAGAATCACACTCTCTTTTCACGTTAATCTTTGTTTATTTATGTATTTATGTTTCGCGATGCACGGACAGTAACACAGAATTTGATAATAAAAATTGAATCAACTGTAAAACACGGAATATTGTGTGATTTGCCAAAATGTTGATGCATTTTATAAAAATCCTGTTTTCCCTACCCTTGTAACTGTTTTTTCACAACGTGTAAGCTGAATGAACAGAAAGAAAACTACGCTGCTGTGTGTTGGTGTCACTTGCTGTTTCTGTCTTCTGCTCTGCTTTCCTCGAGGGTGGGGCTTAGATCCCCCCCCACACACGGCCGCTGACACCAAGGCAACCATGGGTTAGTTGTGACTGAGAGTTCACTTTGTTCTGCATGTGTATGTTTCCAACTTTAACATCGGCAGGTTTTAGCACGGAGATGCAACTGACGGTTAGCTTGACTGCAGTGTTTTACTCGGTCAGCCAAGCTGGATCAGTCCTGTCCTCCTCTGCTTTTTGTGTCATCCAGAGGCAATGTGTGATGATTTTGCATCACACCAACTGTCACTCGGATCTGCATGGTCAAATCAGGCACTACTAAAGTTGTGTACCTGTATTCTGTCCTGTAAAATGCTCTTTAACGGCCCAGGATACACATTGCATGACTACGTCCACTTTTCAAAAAATGGTGTTAACAGAGTGTAAATACATGTATGGAAATAAAATTAACTGTAATATATTTGCATGAAACAGAAAATATGTTACCTGGGTCCCTTTTAAATTAAGAAATCCCATTACATAATGAGGGGAAATTATTTAATTGCTGAAAACTGTGCATAAAAAATAGTGAGAGACTGGTTGCTTTACATCAAATTAATTGATATTCATTGAATTTTGAATAATTTCTTATTGGATTGTCAAAAATTGTATTCATTTACAGGATTAGACACTATTTCTCATGACAAAATTTGCATTATCGCAAAACACAGAACTCAGAAAAATTAAAATGGAATCTGGAAAAAATGTAAATTGACTTCGCTGTGCCCTAACCATGAATAATGGTATTGAAAACCTCAATCTGTGTCTCGCAACATCACTATCATCACATCCTGATCCTGAATGCTGACCAATGAGGAAATGACTCATTTAAAAAGGAAATATGACCACAACATGGTAGAAGAAAGCACTTACATTTCTGAAGTCCAGTGTTCATCTGCGTGCGGGAGAGAAGTCGGATGGTAGGGTCACCTGATGCCGGCAGACAGGCCAGCATGTCACTATTCCACTAATGCAGCATGGGACACCTTCTCCTCACCATACTGAAGACAAACAGAGCAGACACGAGTCAGCCACTGACAGACACTTACTTTGGTGTGAAATGACTTTGCTGTTGCCTATTTTCACATGCCATACAGTTTGACCTTTTGCAAATGGCAGCTTGTAATAAACTGACATCATGGTTCTATGTGTACACCCCGCACCAGGCATAGAGCTGAGAGGGAACAAAATGCTTTCTTATTGAGCAAAACATCACATGGTAGGCTGCAAGCCAACCAGCTATCTTCTTTAAACTCACACAGTATCAAAAAAAAACTAACAGCAACCAAAAAGACAACCCACACACATTTCCTCATCTATGTTTTCAATGGGTCATGTTATGAAAAGCTTGACCCAAACATGTCCAAGAGAGCACTTAAGCTCACAAATTAGCTTAGTCAAAAGAAAATTATGGGAATCAGACTGTACCACTGTAACAAGTCAACTTTAAGTATTTCAACAGTGGAACTGAACAAGGGAATAATCGTGCATGTATGCAAATTGAGGATTAATCAGTAAAATTATGCCTGAGTATACCGTAAGAATACTTAATGGTCACACAGGGCAGGCTAACAGAGGCAGCCACCATCTACACTGGAACCTTATTTTAAATGTGGTAACATTCAAAAGGAGATGCATTCACATGTTTCAATTCTGTCTAAAAACAAGACTTCCCCCATATATATAAATGGAAATTGAAACATTTTTTGCTCTTTTCAATTTATTATCCTGTGAAACAGCATAACAACTTAGAAGCTGGAACTAGGGAATGTTTGTTTTTCAAGCAAAACATACAAATCAACCATCAAAAGTAAATTTCTAATGATTTAACTGACTCATTATCTTAGGTCTAGTGATATGGCTTGGGTCAGTGTTGCAGTAGTCACCACCTGAAACATGTTGTTAGCTTATATTAGAGGTGTGACATAAAGAGGCAATGTTGACCATAAGGACATAAGGCAGAGTTTAAGGAAACATGCATGTCTCCATTAGCTTAATACCCTGTTCCCTTCTCAGGGTTAAACCAATCTGCTGTTATCAGTAATTCGGCACTCGTTCAGACCTTAGTAACTGGATCAGCTGTTGACCTTGCAAGAAAGAGCCTCTTCGTCAGTGTCATTATAAGATTCAGTGTTTCTGCTATTCTCTAACGCATTTAGTCATGATGCCCTGTTGTCTCTGTTTTTCAGTATAATCCACACCCTTATATAAAAATGGTTCCAGTGATGCAGTGAGCGACAGATTGACCTCACAAAGGTATACACTCTGGGTGAGTGTTACCACAGTGGTAATGAATCTGTATATATATACATACATAGGTGTCACATTTGACTTTAGGAAGGTTTGATAAGCATCACATTTTTTTAAAATCTTATGGACCAAATGAGTCAATCATGAAAACAACTGTCCGATTAATTGAAAATTCAAATAATCATTAGTTGCGGCCTTATTGCAGAGATCCCTTAAGTGTTTTCTTATGATTTAGTCACACATTATTTTGCAGATTCATCACAGATTTGCAGACAGTTTATGATTCATCATTAGTTCACTTCCACTCTTCAGATATTTTACTGACTTGTCATAGTGGTACAGCCTGAATGATCTCTTAAGGTTTTAGATTCAATTTATTGGTGCGATAAGGTGTGGTCTTGGCTATGTACAGCATGCGTTTGTGTAACCATATATGTACCACTAGATTTATATTATTTCATATATACTATCTTTTATATCCACCTATATCATGTACATAAAGCAACCTGTTACAATCACCCCATATTTATTTCAGCACTCTTTGTACTCTGCACCATCACACTATTGTCTTACTGTATACAAATGTCATTGTAGTTCACACATGCACACAGCCTATCCTTGCTGTCCTTGTTTTTAGGTGTGTCTACTTCTGTGTAAGTACATTGAGAGCAACCAGAGTCAAATTCCTTGCATGTGTTCACATACTTAGCCCATTAAGTTTATTCTAATATATTCAATGAGACTCTTGGCTTCTCTATTTGATCTGAAAGTAAATGCACTAGGCTATAAGGCCAGTGCTTCTATGCTAACATGGGTGTATCTTTTAATCCTCTGTATCCCTCAGGAGGACGCAGTGCAGTGAGTGTAAAGGAAAAGAGGATCTTCATTAATGCAGACTGGATAATGTGACCTTTTCTACAGACAGAGGCCACACTTACCGTGTGGATCTAAGGCATCGTCCTCAGTAGACGCCTAAATTAACCTTTTGTCAGATTTGTGAACGTGTCGGATCACACAGTTAGTACAACAGTGAGGCAGGTTAACTCTCAGACAGCCCGAGCCCGTCCCCAGGCTCATAGTGAGGTAGGTTAACTTTCAGACAGCCTGTCTGTAGCTAGGTAACGTTAGCCATCTGTCTAGCAATCCAGCCTTAATCTGCTGTAATTTAAAACAGCTAGCTAGCGCTGCTACCGATCTAATCAATGTAGCTGGACTATTTCAGCAAGCAAGCACACACAGGGCAGACCACAGGGCCAAAGCTGCCCCCATCTTAAGGAAAATCAAAAATTTTCATCGTTCAGTAGGTTAGCTCAAGTCAAGCACCACAATAAATAAGGAGCTTCTTTGTGCTTATTGTGGCCAGGCCAGCTGGTTAGCAAACTTTAGCTCTTCATTGACGGAAAACACCGACGTCACCCGAATTAAAGAGCGCAATACTTACTCCTCGCGAATCTATGAGTAAGGAAACTTCATTTTGTGGAGATATAATGTTGATAGTGTCTTTTAAAAATTAGGAGGCCATCCCCGGTGCTGGATCTCCGTGCTGCTGCTGTCTGGCTACGGCAGCAACCTTTCTCACGCATGCGCAAGGGGCCAGGACCCCCGGTTCTGCATTTAGGCATCAATGGTAAACGCCTGTCCAACAGCTCACACAGATGAGATGCTCTCTAAGGGACTGTCCGTTGCCTGTGAGGGGGAAGGGCGTGGTGCAAAAAATAGGCCATGTCAAATTACTACACTTATCATGGCCAAAAATATAAATACAGAAATTATTTTTGGATTTTCAAAGTCTCCGCCAGTCCTTGGACACATCATGTGACAAATGCTTCCGTCAGAAAGAAGCATAACCAAATCTGAGCTTAAAATAGTGATTTCATCGACATCACTTTATTCTACATCTCATTTGACATTTGACCAAAAATAAACCCTCTAGTACTTCTTCAACGTCTGATTTTGAAAACATCAAAGGGTAAGTTTTAAAAATCTAGTAACTAATTTAAGTGGGAGGGAGGGTCATATATTTTTATTATATATTTTCCACCAGTCACTCAGCAATGCTCAAAGAAAAATATCTGAAGCTTCTGGGAGGACCAAAAATAAAAAGAAAGTCACATCCCAGCCACCCCGCCTCCTCTAGTAAGTAAAGAACAGTCCCTTACTTCAAGTCTGTCCTAGATGAAACTTTTAATTCTTATAAAATGCTGGATAGTTTATATAATAAAGAATATTTTAATTGTTCTATTGTCAAATTAAAAATCCGAGAGAGCTTTAGCCAGCTCTGACACTAATTACTTACTGGCTTCATCTATGATGATACATCATAATTTAGTTGATTATATTTTGTATCAATGATTTGGATCTGCAAAGTCACTTAAGTTATTTAATAAATGTAGTGGAGTAAAAGTACAATTTTTGGCTTCCAACATGTAGCTGATGAGATATATAAGTAACATAAAATAGAAATGTTCAAGTAAATTATAAGTAGCTGAAACTTGTGCTTGAATACTTCAGTTAAAAAAATAGATTACGAGTACGAGTAAAAAAAAATAAAATTAATAATCCTGCCTTTAAATATTGACTTAGTACTGGCACCAAAAAAGTACTTATGCAGTATGCACCCTGTCAGTATTGCATTATATTAGAGTATTTAAGTTTATTTTTTAACATACTTTTACCCAGAATAGGTTTGACTTCAGAAGTAGAAGGGACACAATGAGGAGTAAAGGGTCATGAGCAAATGCCACTCATTTACATAAACAAACAATAACCGATCGTGAAATTCTTCCTCTGGAAGTTTAACAAAAAACACAAAAATGATAGAAACAGATAACATCTCTAACCAAAACTGACAAATAATAAATAAATGAAGCATGCAAAGAAATTATGACTGAAATCTGGCTTTATTTTCTATTAAAGGAGTTTTGACTATCTTCATATATGTATATTTATATATATAACACGTTGTACATCACCACACCTCAAACCAAAATTAAAAAGCCGATTCAGGAAACAGTGAAAAACATATCAATAATCAAATAAATAAAAATTGCAGAATAGTCAATGGCAAAATAAATAAATCATTACATTTTGGATTTATTAGAACAACAATTAGCTAAGAGTGAACGGATTATTCTGAGTACAGATGGGTGACATGCAGCAAGAGCATACATGGTCGTTTGCGACACACACAGTAGTGCACGTGTTGTAAATAACATTAGGGATATAACACAAATATGTCATATATACAGTGGACACACTAGAAGCTAAACACAAAAATCATATATAATACAGTATGTCAGTATACAATCACTTCAGCAACATGAAAAATCAACAGCGGATGAGCACAAAAAAAGATATTAACAATAATAATAATAATAATAACAGTCTTCTGTGAATCCTATGTCAGTATGCACACATTGGCTGTTTACTTCAGCATCACATAAAACTACCTCTGTATTTGTTGTTGTGACCTGCTTGAGATATGAGGCTCAAACTGAACATCACTGTCTCGCCACTTTAGGTGTAGTGTAGGTGAGTGCAGCTCTTTGAGCGCTAAGGGGAGATGAGCAGAACTCACTGCAGGTTCTACTGGGACATGCCCCCCTCCTTTAAACATCAGATCCTTTGTACTGCTGCACTGATGCTAAACATTTGGTGCATTAGACCCCAAAACAACAAAGCATTGTGACCATTCACAAACAGCAACATTGAATATTTAAATAGATAAAACACTGTGTGATAAGTACTCTGCTAAAAGATCCTTCTATATTTGATGTCACAGTCATTAAAAAACAAACACTTAACAGAGTGTGTTTCTCTGAAAAGTGTCGGAGTTTGGTTTGTCGACACACCCTGTCAAACATGGCTTAGCATCTATAGATATTTGCAGTAGGAAATCAGATAAACTATGCAGTACTCCAGGTCCTTCTGATATAATAAAAATCAAAAGACAGGCTATTCTATTTGGCATCACTATCTGGCCTTTCAGTTTTAAAATCTACTCACATTTAGCCTTTTCCAAACAATATAAATATATTTCACACAACTCCAAGCTAGTCATGTTTACAATTTGTCCATTGAATATTTTTTCCCTTCTTTCTCATCTTTTTGTTTTTAACACCAAACGATTCTTTTCAATCTAGGCCGAAACTAACATTTTACATTAAAACCCACATTAAGTATTTAAGGACCATGTTACAAGCTACCCGATAAAAACTAGACTGATCAATCCCTCCAGGATGCTGCGACAACAATTCAGCCAATACCTTGCAATTTTTCCAATTGCCACAACTTTGCTGCAACTTTGACGATTAAGAACGAGTAAAATCTCATTTCGTTGTAGAGCTGAGTGCAGAATATCAATTCGCTCAGCCCCTCTTGGACCCCGCTCTCTCTCATTCTCTTTCTTATCATGAGACTACTGCTGTGGGAGAGCTCTGTACCAGAGTCACACACACAGTGACAAGGCTAACTGTTAGCATCCCACAGCTAACATCACCCAGCTGTAATTAACAGGTTTAACAACCGACTCGAGCTGCTTTGTTACCGGTGTGAGTTTGGACCGTTAAACAGCTTGATGTTGGATGTTAGCCACTACTGCTGTGTTAGTTTGCACTAACCAGGCAGAGAGAGCAGGAGGAGAGCTGCTCACAGAGGCAGCGCTGCTTTGAGTGACAGCAACAGCTGATTGGTGACAATCAGCTGTTGCTGCAGCCCCCACCTATATACCGCCTCTACCATCATAAATCCATTCTAATTCTGAGGGAAACCAAGATGTTTATAATAAAAGGCTCCAAATCTGAAACACCATCACAACTACTTTTGCAGTTTTTGCTTGTCCCTGTATTTTCCTTGCATAAAAAGCACCACTAAAATTGCAAAATGCATTGCAATTTTTAGAAGAGTTGCCATGAAATCAGGCATTTCAGGCTGCAACAATCCCAAAAACAATCCACGTGAAATCCTGGAGGGACTGACCGATACGAACAGCTTGTCAAGAATTAAGCTTCTTCCAGGGCAAGAGACAAATTTTGCACAATGAAAGGGGCTTCTTTTGAGATTGTGAGCACCGGTTACATTGTAGAAATCAATCAGTGTCACAATTAAATAAACAGTTAAAAATTACAACAAGTACAATACAAAGAAAGCTTTACAATTAACAATATTCAGATTATCTGGGGAATGCAGATGTGTCTACTTACAAAGAAAGAGGTATATAAATCAACAAAAAGGCCTGCATCATGCAAAATGTAAAAAGTGAGAGCAGAGGCCCAAATGTGTAAATACCAAGGAATAGGTGTTAACATCAGCTGTCACATCTTCAAGGCTCCTTTATACTCCCTTTACGTATGAAAATAGATATGTTCATTTCATGCGTAGTAACGGTCGCTGCTGACATACTCCTGTGCGTCCATTTTGTTGGCACAGCTACATCCACTAGACGGCGCTAGAGGGCAAAGTCAAACATTTCTGACAACAACCAACAAGGATACACTGGAGGAGGTCGTAATAGCTTTTAAAGGAGGCAGCCTTGTAGATGGCAGCAGTGTGTGACGTGGACAATCTATTCTTTTCATTATATCACAAATTTGTTCTCTGTCATGTCCTACGGTCGTATCTCACTTGAACTATGCAACACTGTGCCCACTGTTCCTCTGTGTTTCAGAAAACGTGCGCAAACATGGACTACATGAACACAGAGTACAACCGAAGGCTCCATGCTTGTCTGTAAACGTATTTAACGTTGAGCATGAATGAGCTTTAACCTCGGTGAGAGTCAGCAGGTGGGTCAACAGTAACACCTTTCTAGTATCAGCTTTCCCTTTGATGACATTCTATACAAATGGGCCAAATCATATATTCAAATACAAAAAAAATAAAATAAATAAAAACACAAAACGCTCCCATGTTAAAACTAAATAAAAAAAATCTTTGAATGAGCAGCAGTGCATTCAGATATTCTGGCGCTGTATAAAGTAAGGCACCAGAGGTTTCCAAAATTCACTTGGTATACAGTATATACGTATAAAACAACAAAATTTTTCAAGTGTATTAAAGGCAGTCTATCAGAGTGCATACAACAGATACTGAAGTCATGTGGAGTCGTCAGTTTTCAGGCTTGAGCGCTGCTCATCTTCTGCAGCAATGGGATCTGTTGAAAAAGGACAGATTATTCAACCTGCCGCTGAAACACTGCGGCTCTGAAACAAACCCTCATGAATTTTACATAACCAAGCTGGAGCGCCTTCATGACCTACGTTCTTTTCTATTCACTGTCCTTTTATAAGTTTTTCCAAAAGCCTCAACTAGCAGATTTCAACTCCTTTTAGGCTACTACTAGCAAAGAAAAAGCTAAAGTTGATCTTTTTTTTTTTTTTATAGTTACAGACCACAACTTTAATATAAACAACTAATTTGTAAAATAAATGTTTTACAAAAAAGAACAAATGGAAAAACATTAATTAAAAGTCCTCAATTAGCATAAAGCTACATCCCACATGGTAACAGCTAGCTATCAAAAACTAACAGGTGTTAAAAAATTACAGCTTAATAATACCACACATACATTCACATTGTTCACATTCAAGTCAGTATTATAAAGCATGCATACCTTTGACAAATCCACTCCAGTGAGAGCGTTGACAGACACAGGAAGTTCAGCCAACAGGCGGTTCACCTCGCCTGTCACACGGCTGTTCTCTCCACTGAGGATGACTATCTCATTGGTCTTGGACAATGGCGCTGCCACCTTGGCAGCAATCTGCAAAAATAAAGGTGAGTATTTACTGTCAGCTGGAAATAATATAAATCTCCCACACAAAGTGTTCCTGACACAATATACAGTCATAGTCTCATGACCTGTGAATCATCAAGATGAGGCAATAGTGGTAATCCCACTGTAGGACTGAGAGCTGTTAACTTTCCTCCACTTTCTCCACAGTTTCATATCCAAATACCTAAAAATGTATTTCTTTCCATCTTGAATGAATTTGGGATTGAGAACAGAACACTGCTACTATTAAAAGTTTGTCCAGGGAAATATCGCTGCCTTGGGTGTGCAAAATACAGCATGCTAGTTTCTTAGAACAGATCAAGAATGCTCCAGCTGTGTAAGCGGTCATGTTGTGGGACTGTGAGGGAGATTTATGAGATTTAGACAGAGTCAGATGAGCTGTTTTCCTCTCGTCTTTTTGCTAAACTAAGCTAACCTTGTGGCAGTAGCTTTGTATTTACCCAACAGTGGTATCAATCTTCTCAACTCACTCTTAGCAAGAAAACTGGACATACATATTTCCCAATATGATGAATTGTCCATTTTATACCAATTGTAGCACAGTGTTTTAGAAATTACGGACGGAATCAGAATGTTTGGTTGCAATAACTTAAAAAAAACTCTGCCTCACATGCATAAAAATGAATCAGTGCTGAGCAAACGCTACCTCAGTTGGCTAGTTTTTAGCCACCTACAAAATCCATATCAGTGTCAGTGTACACTATATCTACAATATGGGTACTGATGGGTTTCTGATGGGTAACTGAAGCTGTTATCTCAAAACCACCAGACTCCATTGACAAAAAAAGTCATTTTAGACCACTAGAGTTGCTGATCTACAGCTGTCTTGATCAGTTAGTGTGTGGGGTAAAGCGGTGAAAATATTCCAAATATAGTGCACAATTAAACTGATATTTATATTTCATGTGACTACCATAAACATTTTGCTGTGGCGCCCGCCCACGGCAGTACATTGCTCAGCTTCTGTGCTGGCAGATTTCGATTATCTATGATGTTTGCATAGCAACACACCACATAAGATAAGCACAACAGTTACATCAGATTGGAAGGACCGTCACATTTAACCAAACATCTTTAAATGTTACAGAAATGACAAATAAACAAGTTTTCTGATTTCACATATCTCTGCAATTGAAATCAATTACCAGTTTTTTAATAAGAAATGATTGCTGTTGTTGACGTGACATCACTGTGATTCAGTCTATATTGCTTGGGGAAGACATTTTTTGATTCATGTACTGATTTCAACAAAAATCCCTCCTTCTGTGAGACTCATGCACTGATGCAGCACTGGCTCATGCTTGCTGTAAGAAGTATTATTCATACACAAACCAAACTCAAACATCAAAAACTACAAGTTGTTTAGTAAAGCTGGAGGTGCTTTATGGAACTCTTAAGGACACTTGGAGAAACTATCTATGTTTTACCTTAGGCAGGGCCTCAAGGACCAGAGCAGTTTTAGCTGCCTCTCCGTACTGCTGGTAGGCCTCAGCCTTCAGTCTCATCTTCTCAGCCTCCGCTTTGCCCACTGCTTCGATGGAGCTGGCCTCCGCCTCTCCGATCTTCTTGATCTTCTCTGCCTGGGCCTGGGCTATCAGCACCGTCTTCATCCTGATGCAGAGGGAAACACAGGAGTTATAATAACTGACATCTGATTCATCCATCAAAATTGCATTACACAATACGTTGCTTAGCTGTAAGACTTCTACTCTCATCAGTAAACATTGTATCACAAAAGTGTAATAAATTTTACGTTATGAAAATTCTGAATTTTATGACTCCATTACTTAATGTATCACACAGAATTCTGAAATTTGGCTGAAAGCGCAACTAAATAATGTACGTGTTTAGCAAAATTTCGGCTGCATGACCATAGCAGAAGAAATGAGGCATGGTGAGTGCTTTGTTGTTGGTAGAGACACAAAGGTGGAAGGACTGGTTTCAAGCCTGTGTGAAAGATCATCATCTGCCCTGCTAGTATGTCCTCAAGCAGGACAACGAAACCCTACCAGGAGGACATTGATGGTGGTGCTCTGTAGCTCCTGACCTGTGACCTCCCTGTAAACTCAGAAACACCACTGTCAGAACTCACTCTCTGCCTTACTTCAGATGTAAATGACATGTCTCATATTGTGGTGCTAACGGGGAGATACATCTCACTGTTGAGACCTGTCTGTCTGTCTGTCTGTCTCTCTCTCTCTCTCAGACATAATTTTCTGGCTATTTTCAGCCATACAACACAAACACCTTAGAACCCCATTTACCTGTATCACAGCCTGACTGTTTAGAACCTAAAAAAGTACATTTCGCAACTAAAACTCTCACTCAGCAGGTATTTAAAGAACCTCAATGTCCTTCTCCTCCTACTCACATTTTTATTGCTAATAAATGGAGAACGTTGCTACGGACAAATTAAATTTTCACAACACAAGCCTGCTACGAAGGTTACAAGCTTGCTGTTATCCAAAAAACAGAAGAAGAAGCAGCAAACAACAAAGCTGTAATATTGCGACTGGACCATGTGGTGGACTCAGGAAAGAAACACAAAGCATGTGATGGGCTTCTTTTAAAAAAATTTTTTGCAATCTGACATGATCACTATGTTTCAGATCTTGGCTCTACTCAACCTGTTAGGTCATGTCTTTTATACCAAGCTCAGGCAAAAGATTAGCAATGAGACAAAAAACTTTTTGGACGTTGTAGATAAAATATGCAGCGGTCTGAACTGGACAGTCTCAACTCAACTCAAGCTGGCTGATGGTGTCACCTGTGACTCAGCTTGTCAAGTCACTAGCGGCTCGTTTTAGAACATAAAAGCCATGTCACCTGTTCAAACAGTCAATCAGCAGTCATTCTCATTTACATCCTCGAGGCTGTTGACATGTATGTCAGTCTCTGTCGTCACAGTGTTTTATTGTTGGACGGTGGGTTGCTGCTGCTGCTGCTTCTTGCCGAATAATCTGTGCTGTTTATTTTAATTATTTTGATGTATTTATTTTGAATACAGTCCATCTGAAGCTCCGGTCATTTTGTTTACCTTTTACATTTCAACACTAAACACAACTGTAGCAAATATTTTGCTATCACTATCGTCATTCATATTCTAAGAAGCTACAAGTTATATTCAGCTACCAAATTAGTCAGAAAAATTGGAAGTTAGAAAGGGAGTGCAAAGTGTCGATGGTATGGAGATGATACACCGTCTCGCCGAGTCGCATTGGTGTAAACTGTCAGGTTTTCGGAATGTTGCAGACCGGCACATAGCAAGTAGTTGCAAGTTTCAGCATGTCTCCTCATAAATCTTTGGTGTGAATTGGGCTTTAGGTCAACTAGAGGCCACTGTAGTGAGACAACAAGAGAAGTGAGGACTGTGCATGACACTTGTCAGTTCTCTCAGTGATCTTGAACTTTCTACTAATTGCTGATACTGGTTGAAATAACTCATAAAACGCTTCTTTAAACAAAGGGTTCTCACGCACTTCTGCCCCTCAGCTAGCTGCTGCATTTTGAAGGCCTCTGCCTCAGCGGGCCTCTTGATTGTGGCAATGAGCTCCTTGTCTGTCCGGTCAATCTCCCTGTCCTCGATAACAATCTGTTTCTTCCTCTGCACCACTTGGATCTCAATCTCCTCCAGGCGGATCTTTTGCTGCTCCTTTGCTGCCTGCAGCTCATACGCCAGCTGGGCCTCTGCTTTCTGAAAACATGAGCATGTACATAGTCACACATACACAACTGAGGTTACACACATTATGATTGAAACCTACTTTCAACACAGTTTCAAACCTCAGGTGCCCACCTTGGTGTTGACCTCCTGGTTAAAAGCAGCTTTCTGCAGCTCCAGTTCTCGTTTGGAGTCGGCCATCTTGGTGTCAGCCAGGAATTTCACGTCCATCATCTCCTTCTTACATTCCGCTTCCTGTGAGACAATAAAGAAGTAAAGCAGTGTTCAGTTGGTTGTTGTGCACAACAAAACCCACTTCTCAGAGTCTCCCATCTGCTAGAGCCTCCTTACCCGTATCCCAGCATCTCTCTCTGCCTCAGCAACACCAATGTCTGCATCCCTCTGGACAGCTGCAGTCTGGGTCTTCCCAAGGGAGCTCAGGTAATCCAGTTTATCATACACATCCTGCGAGCACAGACAAACAGGTTACACTTATAAGCTTCCAGTAAAAACTGAACCACAGTAAACTGAAGTGCGACTGACACTAAATTTTTTAATTAAATTTAAAAAAATAAAAATAAAATTATTTTAGCTATCATAAAGTAAGACTGACAGATGAGACACAATAAATTTGTGGCAAAACACAATCTGCCTGTGAGGTAAATCTTTTCCACGTAATGCAATTGCTGAATTAAACCATGAAGTCAAAATATGATAAATTCTCATGAAAAAGCTGGATTTATATTAAGTATGTGTTCTAAATATCCCATTTCTCTCACCACTGTTTGGAGAAAATCCGTCTGTTGCAGTTTATCTGTGCATGGTAACTAAACAGCTTATTGATTTCCACGCCTGCACTGAAGAGTTTCCAGCACAAGCAAATGCCTCATTAACTGGAACTGATGACAGGAGCAATTGATTCATAAAAAGGTCTCAACTAAATTCAACAATAACATAAAAGGATTACCAGGACTCCAACTCCTTTCACAAATAATATCTACACCAAGAGACAATCTACCACAATTATTTAGATGTTGTTTTTATCGAGGAATGAGATAAAATAATGATACATATAAAGATAAAACCGCAAATGTATGAGGCCTCCACTAGTGAGCTAACTGGCACTGATGCATCACAGAAACCATCTTGGCCCGGACTAATTGATGCGGAAAAAAATGGACTCTGGGCTTTCAGCAACGGTCAGCCACTGTGTCTGCACCACACTTCATTTAGTTCTAATCAACAACAATAAACTCTACAGGAGGAGGGCGTATCTACCAGTCAATCTTTAGAGCCATTACAACTCGTGGAGATGACTTCTCTAATGAGCACAGAACAACATATTTCATTTATTAAAAACAAGATGTTTGTTTCTACAGTTCTGCCTAGCCTATAAACACACACTGTATGTTACCATGTTGGGTTCTTTTTTTTTTTCAACCACAGACAGCCCTGCAATCACTTTCAACAAACCCACCAGATCCCATTTCAATAAGCAGTAATTTTCATATAATTGTTTTAGATTTAGACTTTTAGATGTCATGCATACATTTAGGTTTTCATGGCTGATCCAACAAAACAATGTGTGCAAGTTGTCCTCTTTGTCATCTAAATGCGCCGGTCTCTCTCACTTAATGTTACAACCCATAAACAAGCCCTACTTTAGGAGGTCGACTAGCTAAATGTCAGCACAGTAAGCTTTGGCCAGCTAGCTCAAGACGGACACAGGGTGCTTTCCATTTTGCTAACTGAGCTTTCTTTTTCCCCAACTCTTTCGTTCTCCAGCTGACCCAGAAATCGGTCGAGGTCCACCCTCGCTGCATGTTGTGTACTGGTTTGTTCTTGGATGGAGGCTGCAGATCTTTATCAGCATGTGCTGTTTTTTCTTTATATTGGAGAAAATTTAATTTAATTTGGCTGTTAGTTTGGGAGGAACTTGATCTAATATGCGGCAGAGGTTTCTATGAGCGGAGCATCCATTCTGAGGTCAATATTGCAGCCGATCACGTTGATGTAATTGTGGAACACCAAAGTCATGATTGTGATTAAAATTCGATTTATTACACAGCCCTAGTGTCCACCCAGCCCTAGTGTCCACCCACCTTGATAGTAAAACTGAGAATCTCGATGCCCATCCTTCCCACGTCTGGAGCTGCTACCTCCCGCACCAATTTAGCAAACTGGTCCCTGTCCTGATATATCTGCTCTACGGTCAGGGTACCTGCGAAAGAGAGACGTTGTCAGTATCTCCTTACCACATGTTGTTGTGTGCCACTTTTTACAAACCAGCAGCAGTCTTATGCATTTTTATTTTTGATCAAAATGTATTTGGCTTAAGTAACAACAAGGATGACAGAGTTTTCTTAACACTTTAGAAAAGCTTTAAATCCTATCACTAAAGAAACACAAACTTCACAGTGTCATTAGGTTTTTAATTTATTGTTTATAAATCCACAAATAATTGGCACATTGATTGAAAATCAAATAAATCATTAGTTGCAACCCAAAACCACTCTTAAGTATTTACAGAGGCATATGAGGAAATAAATGTAAGTGTCCTTATTTAAATAAATGCAATTCTTCAAATAAAATGAATGTCCATACCAAGAATTGAGCGGAGATGTCCCTCCAGGGTCTGCAGAACCACAGCTTTGATTTCCATGACTGATTTACCCAGGAACTGCTCACAAGCCACCCCCAGTAAGTCTTGATCTGTCATGACTTTGACCTGAGAAGACACAGTGAGGTGAGCTCATCTGGTAAAAGACCAAACTCTCAACATCTAGCGCCAAAGTATGTGATGGGTGAGCTATATTCTCTAGAACTGTGTTAAACATTTAAGCAATAATGAAAAAAAAACTGTAAAAGGGACAGTTTTGGCTTTGTGAAATGCGCTTGCAAATCTGGCACTCATTTACACATAGTGGCTGATCTATGCTCTTGCTGCTTAGTTGTTTACATGCAGGTGCCGTGTTTTCAGTCTCAGCTGTTAAATTGAATCATGAGGGCTTATATTGTGTGAGTGGCAGTTAATAACTGCACGTGTGAAACAATACAATGTGCAAGAGCATGTGTTACCACTTTTACAAAATATGACATAAAACCGACGGCATAAGGGTGTTATTTGAATTATTTTACTTGTAAGGCTTATACTTTCCCTGATTTTTGGAACTAATAGCAAATGTATTTATTTATTTCTAACTTAATAAATACAAACCCCTCAATTAACAAAACCACTTTTTATTTTAACAAGAGAAGCCAAACTTTTTAAATGTTAACTGTCGTCTCAACACAAGCAACTGCACCACTATGCCTGAATAAATGAGTCAAAAAAATATCAAACAACCCTGAATAAAGAACTAAAGAATGAAGAATCTCACCAGACATCACATTCCAGCTATCTGTACTTGAAAAATGTTAATATTCCACGCTAAAGACACATTTCAGTAAGTATAAAAATATTACCGTTCAATATGCGGGCCTAGTGATAACAGATGAAGACAGATGAGGCCTATCTGTGTAGGAATATAGAGGACACAGGGATGTGGTCTTACCTGAGCCACCCCTGTGACAGTGATGGCTACCCCCTCTGCCGTCTCTACATCCTCACATCGGGGCTGCAGAGTCATGATCTCCAGAGTTATCCTACAGCAAGGAACAAAGGCGCATTTATTCGGCCATAAATAGAAGAATATCAAGGGGAAAGAGCATGTACGTGCAAACACCAACTCCATCAAAAGTCTCTACAGCTGTTAAAGCCGAGTGATAGTTGATCCAGCAGTGATCAGCTGCGGATGTCATCAGAAACAGACATTGTTTCATGTGACACTTCAGAGGAAAAAACATCTCAGTACTCTAAAGAAATATTTCCTTGTTTCCTCTCTCCTCACAAGGTTTCCTTACATTTTATCAAGCATCTCCAATGGGAGAGACAAGATTCAAGGAAAAGACAGTGGTGAGGGAAATGTGGATGCAAAATAAGGTAATGGGATGAACCCAACCTCTACCCACAGCTGTGCTTCATTACTTAGTGACGAGGCAATTTGACACACCTATATGAATCCAAGTGCTGAACATCACAACAGAGCAATACTCAGGAAATCAGCTGATGGACTATCACTACTGTGACATGTGACAGTGCTGTGGAATATAAACTGCTGTAATAAAATGTTTGATATTCTAGTAGAGCTCAACCAACCAACGACAACTGCTGCAAAAAAATAACCTGCACCTGTCTTGAGACACTGCATATTTAAGAGGGCAGGGCATATTCAAGCACACAAGAGCACACAATTCCTCTTAGAAAAGTGTAAATGTGTAAGCTGGAAAAGAGAGAGACCTTTGAACCTGGTGACATTAGAAACAACAACACTGTGTGTAATAGTAGACAGAATATGGAAGAAGAGCGTCATCCACTAGACCACCACTTGCTTACAAACTGTCTGCAGATAATGGGACTGACTTCCCTGTGGAAATCCAAGACAGCAGAAGCACATTTCAGTGTGGTCTTTTTAAAAACCTCTGCTATTTCATCCAAATAACTTTGAACAGAGGGCTTTTATTAGTATAATCCAATCATATGCAAGGAGCAGCACTTACTTGCACAAAAGCATTTCAAGAAGATACTAAAAGGCCAACTCAAGGCAACATAAGAAATAGTAACTTATGTTTTAACAATGTTGTCACCTTTGGGTGTCCGAGATGAGCCACCAAGCCCAGGCCCAGCCTCCCACAGCATAGGTCTTTTGATCAGAGCCACAGCAACCACCTGAGGGAAGAGAATCAGTTACATTAAATCATCACTTTATGTTCAATAATCTACTCGCTAAAACCTTAACAGCCAAATAACATCTTAATAAGTGCAAGAAAGGCAAACGCAAACACAGAAATGCAGAGTGCATTTAGTAAAAGCTGAAAGCTGAGCAGTGTTCTGTTTTGTTAAATATTTATTTATCTTCAGGGTGTAAAAGCAGCAGGCAAACTACATACTATACATACACACTATATACTACTATGCTATACAGCAGTGGTTCCAAGCCTAAGCGTCCGGACCGTTCCAGCGAGTCACATAGTACACAGGAGGTGCTGTGGGATTAAAACACATGTCCCTCTAGGTTTCACATGTGTAGTTTTAAATTTTCAGGTCTTTAAAAATGTTTTTAAATAAAACAGGATTACAAAATCACTCCTTGGTCTGTAATCCAAAGACACACACAACTAGCAGTGGTAAAAGAGGTACTGAGATCTTTTGCTTAGGTTAGTAAAAATATCGCTGTGTAAAAAATATACTCAATGAGTAAAAGTCCTGAATTCAGGGAGTTGCATCAGTAAAAGTACCGATTTATTATCACCAACTTGTACTTAAAAAGTATCAAAACTACTCCTGTTCAGAATGGCTCCTTCCAAAGTGGAGTCTTATTGTTGATTATTAAGTTATTCAGTTTTTATCCCCAGTGAATACATCTGATAATGACATTTTTTAGTGTTAAAAGTAAAATTAATGTATGTATATTAATGTGAAATGTTAATACTCAAAGTACAAGTATGTCAAAATTTTACTTCACAACAGTACTTGAGTAACTGTACTTTTACTTACTTTAACTACTTGCAACTGGCGAAGATGGGTCACAAGTAGGCATAGGCCAAAACTACTGGGAACCACTGCTGTATACCATATAGCAGCTTTGAGATATTTCGTGTGTCAATACCAGAGATGCCAAACACCCATGTGCATTAAATAGGCTATTTAGTAATATCTGAGCTGTGGCTGTACCTTGTTCTACAGTAGTTTAGAGATTCTAGACTGCATGTTACCATTCAGTGCTTCATTTTCAAACAATGAGGAAATAAGACCTCTGTAAATATTTGCCACACAAACACATCGCAGCTGAGGAAATCGTGAAAAAAAATTGTCACATTTTGCACACAGATTGAGCACTTCGTTTAGCATTATTTCCTGAGCTCTCCAATGATTAACTTAACACAGCTGACTTGACGTTAACCTAACGTTAGATTACAGCCTAAACTGAGGGAGGATGAGCAAACCCGCCCCCTTTACATCACTGTGGGCCAAATTGAACTGACAGACTGCATCCGCAGATTGTAGTTTTTATACTAACTATTTACAAATGCGTTCATGGTTGTATACTTAATTATAATTGGCGATGTAACCCGTAATACTAGCTTATTATAACGGGCTATTGCTATTAACGCCAACTTACGGTGACTTCATTGCTTGCTAACGATGTTAGCATTACGGTTCTGCATTAAGCAAGCCGTGATTGACGATACTAACACTAATTTAGTAGCTTTACAAAGAAGCTACCTAGGCTACCAACCCCATTTTTAGCATTAGCAGACAAGCTATATTACTACAAACAAGAGTAAAATGAACGTTTGCCAGCTAGCCCCCGACATCAGCTAGCCAGTTAGCTCTTAATGACAGCTAGCTTAGCGTCGCTAGCTCGGGGAAAATGGAACACCCACCGGAGACCACCAGAGCTTCGTTCGGCCCCACAGTTAAGCAGTTCCCCATGTTGACTCGAAGAGGCAAATTCAATAAGCAAGCAAACACCGGGGTCCCTCACGGAGTCACAGATATATGTGTTATCCGCTGTTCAATTTCAGGCGTGAACGGTGCGAAAGACTCTCCACGTCCCTCACGACGACAGCAACAACACAGCCCCGCCCCGCCCAGGCGGGGAGGGGAGGGCTGTGTTGTTGCTGTCGTAATGCGCACAGCAGCTGAATACTGATGTGATATGTTGTGTGCCTGTACGACAGAGATGGCAAACATCCTTATGCATTAACTGGGCTAATTATTGATGTTCTAACTGTGTGTTCTACCTTGTTTGACTCACGTGCCTTTTAACAGCTGTCCTAGACTGCATGGTAACATTCAGTGATGTTTCATTTTCAACAATACAGAAAGATCATATTTCACATAATAATAATATTTCATATTATATCATGTGACAAATAAATTGATAAATTGATCGAATTATTCACAGTTGATACACGTCTGGGAGAAAGCTGCAAAAGGCGCCACCGTTGCCTAGCAACAGTTGCTAGGCGGCAGTAGTCGCCTGGGTGGGAGGGTCTAATGGAAGCTTTGTCTGAAACGAGTCTGTGACTTCTCATGAGAAAATGTCTGTGATCTTTAGCCTAAACAAAGACAACAAACAAAGATGGATTTATCCACCGTCTTTGGCCATACTGTTTCAAGGCTTACAGTGTAAGCTGTAGATGTATGAGCTAGCAAACAGATAACTTCAACCTAGATTATTTAGTTTCACATTGACAAACCAGATAAGTCAGTGCAAACTGAGCCAAACAAAACTAAAAAAAAAAAGCATTGAGGATAATCATCCATAACAACATAGCAACATTTGCCACGAATATACCAGGACCTGTACAGACAGATGCCGGAGCTGAGAGGATGTACTGTTCGCCTACTGATGGAATCCTTTTTTTAAAAGGATGACAAAGTGGTTGGTCATGGTCGCAAAATGTTAAGAGCCAAGATGAAAATCTGGTGCTCACCTGGACTATGGAGACAGAGAACAAGTCAGACCACCTTCCTGGAAGAACTTATTTGTGGTGAAGGCTCAGTTCCTGGTCCTGCTACCGGCAGTGATGCACAAAACGTTTTAACACGCAAGGTGCATATTGAAGCTGGATCAGAAGACGTTGCATTTTATGAACTTAATGTAGGTATATGCTCAGATTTCTCCATCATACCAACCTACATGTCAATAAGGTTATTCTGGAAAACTACGTAGGCCTAGAGGTGACGATCCCTGTGCTCGGACTTTTAGAAGCGACTGCTTCATTCAAGTCCAGGTCTGTTCCTGCTTCCCTCATAATATGGTTAGTGAAGGCCCCGCTCTGCTTGGAAGATACTTGTTTAAAGCTTTCGAATGGAAAATCAGTAGTGATACCATCCAGCGTCTAAAAATCTGCAGACATATAAAATCTGACACCTTAAAATTAATATGCAAAGTGCATGTTAAAAGTACGTCAGGAGAGGCTGCAGACATCTCATTACTGGTGGACACAGGGGGAGAATTCTCTGTTATAGGCTACCAGAGTCTTTGTTTAAGAAACATTTCTCTAAGTGTGTCCTTTCTGACTGGGCTTGATCTGCAATGCTACTCAAATACGACTGTTCCAGTGCTTGGACTTTTACAAGCAATGGTATCATTTGAATCCAGGTCTGTTCCTGCGTCCTTCTACGTGGTAAAAAAAAAGCATTGCATCTTCTACACATTCTTCAAAATCTGCGGATGTAGAAGAAGAGTTGGTGTTATGTAATGAAATGAGGTGTACTGGTTTACTCTGAGAGCTCTGGTTTTCCCACATCCAGTGATTATAAACGTCTAATAAGTGAGTCAATGAAAGTAAATAAATAATACATTTCTGCTTGTCTCTCTTATCATTTACTGTAAGAGCTGTAAATATTTAATTCTGACTTAAATTCTGCTGATTCAGTTTGGGTCATGCATTTCACATTTGTATTAGGTACAAAGAAAAAACTGAGTTCTTTCACAATTTTTTTTTTTTTTTCGTATGAAAACCTCAGTATTGGAGTCTGTAAAGAGAGCATACTAAAGTTTTACTATCTGTTCAGTTTTAAATAGTACCTTTTTTGTGAAAATGCATGTTTTTGTGAAGTACTGAGCATACAACTGGATACATCAGACTTGGATTATATTACTCAATGAGTTGTGTAAGAATTTGTGAACAGGTGTTTGATACAGTTTTTCTATTGTCAATAGGCCCCAATCGATCAGTAAATCAACATGTGGAGGACTGTGAGAAAATGAAAGTTTTCCTAACGAATTTAAGGTTACACAGCATGACTAATTGTTCACAAATATTTATTTTGTGGGTGAGGTTTTCTTCTGAGAGTGGCCATGGGCCATCCCTGCCATTAAGTAAAAGTACAAAAGTATTTACATCAAAATATACTTAAGTACCAGAAGTACTCATTATGCAGACTGGCCTGTGTCATCATTATAATTACTGATGTATTAATGTGTTCATCAGTTTAATATTGCAGCTGGTAAAGGTGGAGGTCATTGTGATTACTTTGTTTACTACACTCTTAGAAGAAATTGAAGCTTTAAGGGGTCTATAGCTTGATACAAATTTGGCACCCTAAAAAAGGTTCTATCCACCTTATTCCTGAGGGCACTACTGTAGAAAGGATTACTTCCAGTGAGACAGTGGAAGTACCAGTAAGCTAGTTAGTCACATAGACTATCTGTGGTTAGTCCAGTGTCTGCTCTTGGTGGCGAACTGTCAACGCTGGTTCTTTCTCGAAAGTAATAACAAATATTTTAACTAATGTTAACTTAGCATTTTCTAAAATGTCTTTGTGGAGCTCTGGTACCTGTTGCACTGTCCGTGTCTGTAACAACTAACAACCAGTCTAAGCTAAATTTTTGTCTTCAGCAACTGTGTGTTGAACATATAACCAGAACAAAAAGGGATTGTTCCTGTTGCCACAGGTACCATTGATATGAGAAATAAAATCACAAGAGTTTCACCAGACATAGCGAAAATGTATTCAATCAGAATTTGCAGAAGAGAAGAACAAAGTCAACGTCAGTACATATTATCCCTGTCTTTCCCCGTCTGACTTCATTCTCAACTTACATTAGAACATTGCTTGTTATAACATAAACTAAGCAACATAACTTAAAATATGTATTTAGTCATTAGGGCTGATAATGCGTTACTGATGTACCGTACTTCCTTTATATCATATAAAATATGAATGCCAAAAGTTATTTCTTTTACTACCACTTTATGGTTCTATTACTGAAGTCTACTGCTAAATGCAGCATTATGTTTCGCTCAGAACATCCATCCATTTTCATCCACTTATCCAGGGCCAGGTCTTGGGGGCAGCAGGCTGAGCAAAGCACCCCAGACATCCCTCTCCCCAGCAATACTTTCCCTCCTGCTGGGGGACCCCAAGGCGTTCCCAGGCCAGACAAGATATCCCTCCAGCGTGTTCTGGGTCTGCCTGAGGGCCTCCTACCAGCGACACATGCCCGGAACACCTCCAGCAGGAGGGGCCTAGGAGGCCACCTCAACTGACCCTGTCGACGCGAAGAAACAGCGGCTCTAATCTGAGCTCCTTCCGGATGTCTGAGCTCCTCACCCTATCTCTGAGGCTGAGCCCAGCCACCCCACAGAGGAAAC